>MU865420.1:0-75353 GCA_033297215.1 Podospora fimiseda
GATCCTCCAGTTCAGATTGGAGGGAGGCAAGGACCTTTGAGGCCATAACAGATTATTACATTGATTTGAATACAAGCCCTATTCCAAGCCCTTACCTTCAAGCCCTTGTCACAGCCGGGCCATATGCAAGGACTTAGATAAGGGCATTCCCAGTTGGAAGGAGCTGCACGCCACACCTACACCCATACCCAAGCAGAGATAATGCCTTAGATTCCTGGAATTTAAAGTATTAGCTATCTTTTACCTTCAACCACCACAACCACCACAACCATCACCCACCGACCACCAACCACAACGGCCACAATACACAAACACAGATATAAGCCTAACACCAGCACAACACCAGCATAATAATGACAATGGTATATACCCGCACCTCCACCCGCACCTATACCCGCACAGGCTTCGTGCCAAAACTAACCACATCTCTAAATTTCCCAGACACGCCTGTCCAACCGTTTATAAGATTCCAATAATTAATACCACCCGGGTTTCCCATTATAATATTGGCATCTCTAACTTCACACCGCACTGCTCAACAATACCCGTTTAAGCGTCCGTATCAGGGTCAAAGCCAGGCACCGCGTTGCCAGCAGCCTCCCTGAGGTTGGCAGCAAAATCGCCATCAGAGAGCTTGGGACGAATGCCGCCATCTCCGCTCCAGTTCTTGCCCTCAAGAACCTTGGCACGGAAGTCATTATTGGGCCAGTTGCTGAAACCAACCAAAGTACCGGTAACCCAATCACCCGTGTGGTTCTCAACCTTGTCGTCGGCCTCGTTGGCATGACGGAAGCTAGATTACGTGTCAATGATCTGTCAAGATACTATACATATAAACTTACCAGTGAGTAAAAATGCTATCCTTGTGATAAACCATCTTGGGTCTTGCTCCATTCAGAAGCCTGACAGAGTTTGACGCCTTGTTATGGCGTCCGTGGGTCGAAGGCGACACACGGATTACTTGGTCGTCCTTGGTGAAGACGACAATGTTCTCCCATTCATGCTGGTGTCCTCCGCTTCCGGGTCCGCAGGCCTCCATGTCTTTCTCAAAGTAGTACTCGTACATAATGGCACAAATGCCGTTGTTGCACCGGGAGCGGCTGTAGACGTTGAGGTTCTCCAAGCGGTCAGGAGCGCGGCAGACAGTACCTGGGCATTCCAACTTTGGCAGACCGGGATTCAAGTTACCCTGAGCGTCAATTGCCGAGGTGGCATAGCATCCGTCGCGATCAAAGTCCACAGCCGGCTGGAACTTGAGTTCAATCTCAGATGCACCGCCAGGGAGAGTACCGATGACATTGCGGGGCTTGATCTGCTCTACGGGGGAAGCAGTGACGAGGGCAATAGTTCTGGCCAGCAGCATGGTGGAAGTGAAGCGGTACTGCATCTTGATGAGCGGGATAGGTAATTAAGTGTGAATGCTGAGTGGGGGAAAAAGTTGTTGAGTTGAAATGTTTTGAAGCACCAGGCTTATTAGTGTGAGATTTGGATGTGTTGATGTTGTTCTGATGAAAAGTTTTATGACTCCTGTCAACATATATACTTTGATTTAACCTCACTATACACCACCCAGCATCGAATATTCGGATAGATGCCATCTTCATCATCACGGTGGTAATCACAGAGGCGATCATGAATCTGCAAATCAAATCGTTGTATCTACATCTAATACACGAGCATCGTATGTGGAAACATCATCCTGATATTGTCAGCGGACCTGATTTGGCGAGGGTCTACGAGCAAATGGCCACTGGCCATCTCCGAGCTCGGGCAGTAAGATGAAGAAAACTTTGCCGAAGACCAGTCTTTTTCAGTTTACGACGGACCTGATTCAACGAATTCTTTTCGGGTGCTGGAGAACTTACAGACCTCGTAACCTTGAAGCAGAACACTTGCGCGGAGGTGTTGGCCGACACGTAAGCAAGCCAGTCATCAAGGGTGAATTAGGCTACTAAATTTCTGTGTGACCACCGCTTATCAACCTGAACCTTATGGGTTCGAAAAAGACTTCTCGATACGCCTTAACTCGGCCAGAACCTCAACCAAGGTAGGCCTTGAGCTTACAAAGGCAACAACACTGTTGCGTTTAGACCCAGAATGCAGCAATCCTTCAATAAAGGCCTCGGCCTTGACAACTTCCTCGAGCCAAAACTCCTTGGCAGCACGAGCCGTGCCCTCCTCGGCCGCGGCTGCTCCCGTTTCTGCGGCGCCAGCGGGATAGAGTCTTCCTCCTTTCAAGACGACTCCTTCTATCTTCTCAGACTCCCACTGAGCCGCACCTGCTGTACATATCTCAATAAGCTTCCTCATTTCGTCTGGAGCCTCCCTAAACTCGGGAAACTTCTTCGTCTTCCCCGCGTCATTCTCTTGCAACAACTCATGGTCAATCCCACATCTCACCCTCGCTTCTCCTTCAAATACACACCAGAGTAACTTTCCCAGCATGAAAACTTGAGCTTTCTCAAGAGCTTGACTTTTCTGCTTTTTCCTTTCCCCAAGTAAAGCCAACCAAGGAGCACTAAACCCTCCATCAGAGTTGAAATACCTGGTCTTTTGTCCTGTCGGCTTCCAGTCAGGTATATACCCCTTCAAAAGATCCAAAACCTTCTTCCTCTCAACAGCACATCCAGGGGCACCCGTTGCAATGATCTCCAAATACTCCACGTACGCAACCTCGGGCGGACTCCACAAGAACCACCCACCTCTCTGCTCCAGGTCTAGCAGAACCGCATCCACCACCCCTTCTTTCCTCTCCCTTAGCACAATATTATCAGGCTTTAAATCCGGATAAAACCCATTTTCGTGACGATTGACATGAATCAAGACCTCAGTAACTTGTTTTGCCAACCGAAACTTCTCTTCCAATCGCAACATGCTCTTCTCCCCTGACAACAATCGCGCCTTGAACGACCCCAAAGGGAAATACTCTATCACAAACCCACACACACCCCTTCTTCCCCCAAACTTTCCCTTTTTCACCACAACATACCTTGGTCTTGGTATTAGATTAGGATGTGGTTTAAGCGAAAGAAGCATCTTGAGTTCATTGTACATGTATCTCTGGTCTCTAAGCAGTGACTTGAACACCAGTACCTCATCATCATCCCGAACAGTGACGAGCGTGATGGCTTCATGCAATTGCTTTTTGAATCTCGACTCAGATACCTCAATAACCGTTGGCCACGCTGTCCCCTTGTCAAGATTCCACATATTTTGGAGTGCCTCAATGCTCATCATGGATTGCTCCACTTCATACTCGGGAAACAAGTGAATCTCATTTTCCTTCAACGAGGTCGATAATTTGGTGACAAGTATTCGTGATCCAAACGGCATGGCCATGTACTCCCTCTCAAAATCCGGTATTGTTCCCGACCAGTAGTTCAAAGCCCGAATAAGGTATCTTGCAATCGGTAAATCAGGTACCCTCGATGACCACAACACCGACTCTGGTTTGAGGACACTTCGTAATGTGCGAGGATATTCCTCAAACGGCGGGACGTACACATCGATTCGAATGGGGGGTTTGTCGAGTGCAAAAACTGGGACAGCAAAGAATCGTCTCCCGTCGGTATCTGCTCCATCGATGCGCCATGTTGTTGCGTTTGGGGGTAAAGGATCGAGACTGTCGATTCGATTTTTGGGGTTGAGGGGAGATTCTTCCCACTCTGATTCGACGGAAATAACTCCGGCTTGGTGTTGTATGAGTGGATCCGATGAGAAAATCGCCAGGGGACTGAGAACGTCCGAGAAAACTGTGCTTGATATCTCCATTTTTTAAATTTTATTTTGAAGACACAAAACAGCGAAAAAATGCTCAAGTATCTGGCGGGAGTCTTTTTCTTTAAACCCGTGCTGGTTTCGAGCGGGTCGGTCTAGCCGGCACACAAACTCTTGCCCCAAAACCAAAACCGTTTGTCATCTGAAGCCATCTAGACTCTACAAAAAAAGGAGCCCAACAAAAAAAAAGTCAAAAAAAACTCCCATTCGATATGCCACCCGGTGAGCGCCAAGTAAAACAAAGCAGTTCAGTCAAAATTGGCCAAGCAGGCGTGCACACACTTACACGACAGAGTTCTAGAACAACACAAACCCCTCATCATGAAATTTCCAAATTGGGTGCTCTGTGCCAGAACATTTGAGGGAAAAAAAAAAAAGAAGAAAAAAAGGAAAGAGATAAAAAAGGGCAAATTACATGTATCTACAGGTATTTAGTCAAATAAATTGATGAGTAACAAAACAATCATGCGTGGAAGAAGAAAAGAAAAGTCCCAAGAACATTCACGCACGCACTTAACTCCAGTTCCCAAATGTGCCACACACACCCCTTCGTAAATCAACAAGTCCCATTTCTTCCCTTGAACCCCTTCCTTCCTCAAGCCACAAGAAGAAAAAAAAGCACTTATGCACGAAACCGACGCCTTACTTCTAATAATATAAAAAGAGAAGAAAAATAAACCGGGACCGAAAAACGAATTCCTTTTGCCCCTCCTTCTCCCTCCTCCGTTCTCTCACTCCCCATTCCCGCCGGCCAAGACAAAAATTGCCCGCTCGCCGAGCTTCACACCCACTTTCCCCAACGGGTACCCACACACACACCATGATCCGTACCAATTCAATAATTCCCCCCGGTCTTCTTCTGCGGCCTGCCTTTTCCCCACAACTTCTATTCCCTTAACCCCCGTAAAGTTACGGCAGGTCTATTTACCGTAGCCAGTCGGCAAGGCCCAACTCCGAGGAATTAGCGCGGAGATACATACCTAGTGCATACAAAAAAACACAATGGAAGTGTTTGCCTTTGGTACTTTCTGTGTCTCTCTGTCTATCTCTATTCGTGTATCAATGTACCACATTAACCCCGAAAGACAGCATCAAACAGATCAGATGAACAGAAAAAAGAAGAAGCAGAGCAAAACCCAAAGAGGAGAAAAAGGCGAAAAGAGGAGAGAACCCAAAAAAAACCCGAGTTCGCGTCGACGCTAGCAGTCCGCGTACGCATGCAGGGTGTGCTCCGTCCCATCACCTTGCATACAAATGCTACTAGCTAATGCCAGAAGGGTAGCTGCAGCCCAGCTGGGAACACAGGGGAGAAACACGAGCCGGAAATCAACCACACCCACCACTGAAATGAACTAGCAACTTAGCTGACCACATGGAATGGAATTAAAACACAGCATACAATGAAAAGGCAAAAACCCCGAAGTGGCGTAAACTAACTGATCTTAAAAGTGGAGAGAATGAACAGCTTCAAACGACAATCACAACGCCATGGTGCAATAAATAACTATAAGTGGCTACCACCCACCACGTTCCACCACCGGGGATGTTGCATAGTGCATCTGCAGTAAAGCGGATGCGGGAGAAAAAAGTTGTGTGTTGCCAATTGGTTGTGCATGTAGCATGTAATTGAGCGGCGCCAACACACACACACACACACACACGTCCAAACCCCACATTTTGCTGCACATCTGGCTGGGCTTTTGAACAATCACGGCAACTATTCCCGAAAGCCTCGACAAGCAAGACTTTTGACACATCTTGGAAGAATTCGCTTATCTCTCTCTCTCTCTCTCTCTCAAAAGGTTCCCAAAAAAAAGCAGTAAGTTTCAATTTTTCGTCCTAAAAAAGAAAAGGCTAACAGGCTATAAAAAGCCAAACTAGAAGCTAGCTAGACTTGGTGATATCTGCCGTGTCGCCTTGTCCCAAAAAGAAAAATTGCTCATCACAAAAAGAGCTAAAAGACTCCAAAAAGAGAAAAAGCCCAACAGAGAAAGTTCCAAGATGTGACGCCAGTCCAGCCGTGCTAACCGCAAGTTTGCCGTCATGAAAAAAACAGATATAAGAAATCCGACCAACTTTGTTTATCATGTCCCACACTCCCCATGAGATTAAACATTATACCTGTGTGAGCCCGTTTCCTAAGATGTCATCCGCTCGCTCAACTTAAAGTCCACACGCGGGACGTCCATGATATTCCAACGCTCGCCCAGCTCATTGTCTTCGTAAATTCGAGAATTGCCGTGCTGCAAGCTCTGAGGGAGCTTCCAGGCCATCTCCTCATTCTTGAGCCACATCCGGACCAGATATCTGGGATTGGGATTCTCAGCCGAGTCCGAGAAAGCTTCTCGGGAATGAAGAACGGCGTGGTTATTGATAAAGAGGAGATCCCCGGGCTCTGCGTGAAGAATAATCTGGTTTTCCTTGGCGATTTGCTCGACAACGTCCAAAGCCTCCTTTTGCTCCTGTGTCAAACTGGGAAGACCGGAAGCACGCGGAACCCCATTAAGCCCAAGAAGGGGCTCGCGCGAAAAGTTGATGATAACGTGGCCGTCTTGGAAGAACAGGAGAGGGCGAGTGCTGCAGGGGAAAAAGCTCCCGCGACTGTCAAAAGACCAGTTTGGTTGAGCAAGAAGGTTCACAATGGCAGGATCCTTCTCCATGAGTTTGTTGTAGACGGTCCATGAGGAGGCAAGGAGGTTTGCCCCGCCGATTTGGGCATTGTTACGAGTCTGCAAAGCAAGAATGTCACAGAAAGTGTCCGTGTGGAACGTCTGGTGGCGCCCAATTAGCTTAAACCATAATGAAAATATTCGATATACTCACAGATGCGCGGTTAGAGTATCTGGTTGGCCTCTCAAGCTGGGGCGTGCGTGAGTTTTTGGCGTTGCGGAGATGCACTGGAGCAAGGTTAGATATTACTGGCAAGAAAAAGACTACGGACGAATGCCTTACTCAGCATGTTTCCTTGTTCATCCTGCCTGCCCTGTCTACCACCAATGTAGCTTGAAATTCCCAGAAAGATGAGAACATTGTCCTCGGGTGTGAATTCCGAAGGCTTCAAGCCACGAACGCCAACAAATCCCCGCCCGTTGTGAAGATCGCGGGCGGCTGTCTCAAGTTTGGGACCGAGGGTGGGCAAGGGGAAGGTGTCTGGGGTGGCTTCACTTCCATAGAGCCCCGTGTCTTTGTACCATTGTCAGTATTCCACGACTCGGCGGTGTTTTTGGTGACACTTTTGCCATACCATTGAAATGGTGCAAGGCAGCCTTGACCTCGAGAACTTCATCGTCATTGAGAGTGATCATGAAGTAGTCTTCACTCTTGAAAGTGTTCGAGTCCCAGACAAGCTCTCCTTCAACGCGGGCAGGCCACTCGCTGGTGTCTGTCGAATCATGATGGGAAGCATATGTGGACTTGAGAACCAGAGGTCCCCAGGTGTGCTGTTGCTGAGATTGCAAAAGAATCGTCTCGGCACCCATTGTGATATATGCTATTGGGCCAAGAATGGTGGTCGTAGTCGTCTGCGTTGTTAGTGCGTACCGGATCGGTGGCTGAAATATCTTGCAGATGGATCGGCGGGCTCCTGTCGATCGATACCAGGGTTTCTGATTGTAGTGTGGAAAAGAATAAATCGCTCAGAAGGCCTTGAACAGGGTGTCTATATAAAGGCAAACTGAAAGTCCCGTCTGAGCGTCAATGGATGCAGCGAGTTGGGTGACAAGTTACACAATGCGGCTCAGATTCCGACGTGTACCAAACTCAGCAAATCGAGGGTCCTGTCCGTCGGGTAAGACAGCGGGAGGGGTCTTCTGCAGGACGGCCCACCCGAGCACCAATAGACCCTTCCAAATTGAGTGTTACCCCCCATCTTCGCGTGGACTGAATGCAGGGTGATAAGAGCCGGGAAGCTCATTGGCGGGTGTTATATTTCGTGTGCTAATCCGACCCGTAGCCCGGGTTCGAGACCGCATATGTCAAGTGAGCAAGTGAGGGGCCTGCGTGTTCAGCTAACAAGATGGTTGCCGCCATGACCGAAAGAGCGCATATTACAAGGCAAAAAAAAAATAGTTACAAATCACGCCACATTCAAACCAACACATCTTCGACCGGTGGGGCGTGCTCAAGGGTGTCTCGAGGCGTCCAATCCGGATCGAAAAGCTGACTCGAAAACCAGTACTTCTCGTGATATGCATTGGTGTGGTTGATTGCTTCAAATTCCCGGTCTGTTTGCGTACGTAGCTGTTAGCTCGAGTGACCCACTTTGTAGAACATGAAGAGAGGGGTTGCTCACTTTTCCTGACAACATAATCACGACATTGGGACATGAAGGTGGTCTGTTCGGGGTCGAGACGAGCCATCCTCCGAACTCTTGGGGAGTTCCAATTAAACCCCTCAGTGAATAGCTGTTGGCCTTTGTAACAGTAATGAAAGTGCGCAAGGATTGTCTTGGCCCCCGAGTTCGTGGCGCGTACAAGCGGCATATCAAGGTATTGAACCTGGGACGAGAATGCGGGTTAGCGCGCACATCGGAAAGGGGAGTTTTGGCCCGGCTACCGGGTTTGGAACCTGTCACATACCCTGGCTTGTCTTCTTGCTGCAAACTGCCGTTGAAAGAGCATTTGCATTTCATAATTCTGTAGAAGAATGAATGATGCCAAAAAGCTTACGAACCAATCCTTGGGGCTGTGGATATTGAATGTCGACTGCAAATCTCGAAGCACGTCTTTCCTCAGCGGGCTGAGGATTCTGTGAATAATGATGGAAGCAATCTGGTAGTCGAGGTATGGGGGAAGAGATTCAATGTCCTGGTAGAAGGGGTCTCGAGGGTTAGTTGCACTGATGTCGCTATCTTGCCAACCAGGCCCAGGAGCCCAACACCTCCACTTGGACTCGAGGAATCGACAAGCAACCCAGAGTCGAAGAGTCTTTCTTAGCATATTGTTCTGTGAACCTATCAGCAAAGCTCAGGCCAAAGATGCCTCACTCAAACTTACCGGGAGAGGAAACACAGATGCTCGATATGCGGCCTGGAAGATTCCCCACACGAGCTCATCCGTGTCATCAAGATAAGCATCCATGTATCTGGTTACGCCGCGGTCGATATACGTCGAAATTGCTTCCACTACAGCTTCGGGGTCGGCGATGGCCCAAGGCACGGCGTACATGGGCCTCCCCTTAAGGTCCACGTCTGTGTTGTTGGCAGGTGGGACAAACTGTTTCAACTCGACCTGGAAGTTCAGGGTACCTATCTGACCAAGGCACAAAAACTTTGTAGGAGCGTCTGTCCATTCTCTGTCGAGGTGGAAATCGCCATACTCGGAACCAACCATTGGATGTTCTCGATAGAATGCCATGTAATCGAGACCAGTACGGAACAAGATGGTGTCGGTAACCATGTAACGAAGACACGGCAGTCGGCTCATCCGGACAGTCCTCTGCTGGCACGTCAAGCAAGGGCCCCGAGGGTTAGTTGGATCGGGAATACACTGCAACAAAGTCAACAACCCATTAAGGTGCACGGAGTAGGAAATCACGCACTCTATTTCTCTGCATCCTACACCTAACGCATGCATGCAACTGACGGGTGAGATGGGTATCGGCTTTTCTGATCCCCTCATAAGGACTCCGTCGCTTGCGGATTCGATTGGATCCATCGGAGGAGTCATACTTGGAAGCCTTGGGCGCAAGTGAAGGGTAACGCTTCTCTCCCGAGCCCGAGGCGGACGAAGGCGAGGCCGGGAAGTTAAAGGCGGAAAGCGAATCAGGGGGCGAAGGGACGAGTGCCCAGTCTGTTGACGTATCGTCAACCAAAGCCTCTCTAGTCGTTAGCTCGCTGACCGAGTCTGAGTCAATTGCCATGGGTGTGGCATCCACATAAGAACTGCTCTCGTCGCCGGGGAGATAACCGGCTTCGTCGGGAGGGAGGGCGTCTCCAACCGAATCATTGAAGCCCCAGACGGCGGTATCACAGTCATAGTGAGTACTTTGGGGGTTCAATAGAATAGCTCGAGTACCCGGTGGGCCGCTGGAACTTAAAGAGCCCGCATCTTCGAACTCGAATGGCTCCACCTCGGAAATGGGGGACGTTTGGTATCGTTCTTCTTGGAGTGTATGCTGCCAAGCAAAATGCTCCTCATGTCGACGAGCGTCATTGTGGTGATGTGGAAGAATCAGCTGGGCTGGTGATTCCTGCGAAGAAGCTCCAGGGGTGGCCTGATCTGTTCGATTGCGGCTTTGCTGCAGAAGTTCGTCGACTGTGAGATTCAGCAGGCCTGCAACTCGCTGAATGTCCTCCAAATCTTTGCCGGTAAAGTCCATGATGGCGTCCAAAATAAAGTCAGGAACTGTGGGTGAGGAACAGGAAGGGGTTGAGTCTATACTGGAGGAGAGGAGCGAGTTGATATCTTGGTGCGGCTCTGGGTAAGGACGGACCCTGGGCGCACCCCGAGAAGAAATATCGCGGGGGATGTGTAACAAGCGGGACCAATCATGAACCGTCGGGAGTGACCATCCAAACCGATAAACGAATTGGCCAACGGCATTGCGTGTGCTAACCGGCGCAGCCAAACTAAACCGGCCATCGTGAGGAGCTACCACACCGTGCATACGCCTGAAGCACCCACAACCAATTGTGTCGCACATGTCAAGCCCCCCTAGGTCCATCTTGGAGCCCAAGGGGCGAATTCTGTAGTTGCTAAAAATGCCAGAAAAGCTTGGGATGCGAAAACCAAGATATCGATCTTGATTTTGCTGCAGCGAATTGGCGCAGCTGTCAGCGTGTTACAGCGAGTACTCTGCGGCTGGTGTGCGCTGAAAAGCAGTGTGCCGATCAGGGGTCCAGGGACACGGGAAGCTGGGCACGTCGGGGGCAGCATTCCAGGTTGTGGCGAGTTTCATCAGTTCCCTTCGGCAACTAAAAGTGCAGAAAAAGCAGCAGGGGTCAGCACAGCGCGCATCTGAAAGCACAGTGACATGATATTTCCTGAATTAACCGGCTGCATCATAATCCGTACACTATTGCAGCAGCGCAGAACCGTTACGTACTCGGATCGCAGGCGGGAATCAATGGCGTTTTCCACGAATCTTGGAACGGGCGGGTAGGTAGAGTGGTCGGGTGATGGATACAATGTCTCACCGGTGTATTGGCGCGCGTGGTGGCACAAGTTGGATGGTTTTGAGCGTTTGACTGTCCACGGGTGAATCCACTGAAAATCCCTTCAAGTGGGATTCCAAGGACAGAACTGACCGATTTCGTTGATGGGCAGCACGGCGTGTTGTACCTGGGTTGTTACCTTACAAATTAACAAACACAGGCAGCAACGGAGGAACTTACTGAGACAGGCCGTTATTCTCCGGTAATCGGTGAGGCAGGCCTTTTTGGCTCAAACGCAGACTCTGCGGAAAGCACAATTCTTGTCGAAGTGGCGGTCCGGGTTCCCTTCCAGGTCGGAACCGGCTGCAAGTTGCCCGGGTCGTATCTTACTCTTGAGATTAGATAGTGCCGACTTGCCCGAGCCTGCCTGAGTGCCAGGGACCTCAAGTTGGACCGGTCACCGGTATGACGGGATGAACGCGGAAGGGACGAGTTAGAGCTGAGTCAATGATGTTGTGAGAGGGCTCCTGTCGATACTGGAAGTTCCAGTTTGATTAGGGTTTGGGCCATCCTGCATGTGCTGCAATCTTCTTTGATTTACCCACCTCTCAGGTCTGCAATTAATTCGAGCAAATAATGGATATTTCGAAATGCCAATGTAGAAAATGCAACAGCAAAGAGCATGTGGGAAGTAGCTTCTGAAACTCGGGGTACACCAGCTTCAATAAGTCCCTGACTCCCTGGCATGATAGCAAGATTTTTAGTCAGATCTCCACGATTCCCGGGGAGTTGGACCCGGATATTGATAACGAGAAACAAGGTCCCCTGGAGACGAGACAAGATCTCACACCTTGTCTGGTCTCATCATACCGGCGCCAACAAAATGGAACATCGTGACTTTGGGTAAAAGCCTCACACGCACGCGGCTCAACAAGGCATTCACGCATTCCTCAAGATTTCTACCTATTATCGTACGTTTTCGTAGCCTTCAGTACTTGGTTTTTAATCTTCTATCCGGTCGGTGACGTACCGAATATGAGGTTAGAGAGGCACAGGTGGTGTTGTGCCTTCATCCCAAGGAGCCAAACCTATCGGGTGACCCCCACGCATCAGCCCTAACCGATCAACGACCACAACTGTCCTAGGCACCCTTTAGGCTTGGCAATAAAAATGGTCTTATTTTGACGTAGGCCTACGTCACTTTTTATTTATTCTTCTTTCCTTTGAGAAGCCCTGATCGCTGGCAGAATCCCATTAGCGCTGATATGGCCTTTTTCAATATCGTATCTCGCTAGTCTAGAACTACGAGGACCCTTCACAAGAGCCCAAAGCTTGACTTTGCAGCCCTTCCGCAGTAGCCTGCCCAATCAGTAACCATGTTTACAACCACTTGTTCAGAATGCATAGAGATTCAGAACAGTTTTTGCCACCGCAGACTCCCTGTTTTTTTTTCATAACCGATGTAGTGAAGTTGGTTTTATTAACGGAATGAACCGGAGGATCGACAGAGACGTGACCTCGACCGACCTAAGAGTCAACATAGCGGTTGCCTTCACGATTTCCAAATTGGGAAATCAAGGTTGATTCACTGATTCTAAATCAATCTTTAGCCATAATGCGACCTGGTGAAGTTCGCAGAGAACGTAATGCATATATGGCACTCTCGATGCTCTTTTCTTGGGCGTTTGATAGGATGATTCCAGCAAACAAACACTGCTTCGCTAATGCTAGGTAGTCTCACAGCCTATCAGATATCTTTCGGATGAAAAAAATGTCGACAAACAATACCCAGCCCCAAGAGAACAATCATAATCGCATCCCCTCGGCCACTTTGGCAATGATCCAAACGTCGACGGAGGCGTCATCGTCTACCGGTCCCTACACATCACTGATGAGGTTAAACGGTGAGGGCTGAATGAATAAGCCAAACCGTAGAGACATGATGCTGATAACTTTCTTTTTCTCAGAATTTAGCTGGACTAATTCTCGGACAAGTTCCCGGTCTTTTACCCTTGAAGAGTTCCAAAAACAGTTTGATGTCGTAAGTGGCTTAAATTATCACATCAGTCAAAATCTGACAGTAATTTTGAAATTTGGGCTGACACATTGTTTGACAGAAAAAGATCACCTCTCCCAGCACGTGGAGTTCACAAGCCACGAGCGGTGGCAGTGACAAGCGTGGATGAAATATATACCGAAAATTCGTCGTCGGGGAATTTATTTCTTGAAAAGGAATTTTTGGCAGGCATATCCTTGGATGATCTTGTTGTGAAGAAACAGAAAAGCTTATCTCGACATGAGATGTTGAGGGAGGGATTCCAGATCACCATCCATGTGCATGATCGGTGATCTGGACGGAATGGAAATTTCCCGGAGTTGCACAATGTGCACCCAACCAATTGACCTTCTGTTTCGAGTGCAACGTCCCTGCCCTTCCTCTGCCCCTCCCCCGCCTCGGTTCAGTGCCATCTCCGCAGTCACAGTGGGTGTGCGTGGCTGCTCCGATAGTCGGGATCAATATTCTGCATGCAAATCGAAACTAAAAAAAAAAAAAGAAATTTGACCAAAAACAAAAGGCGAGGACCCTGGATTCCGAAATGTGACAATAAAATGCATCAAGGGTCCAATGGCGTGCGTCCATCTCCAAAATTCCAATCTGGCATGTTGGATTTCCCCTGATTTCCATCAAAGCAAAATCAGCCACAATGGAAAATCCGACCAAACAGAGCAAGCGGCATAAGCGGATTTGGCAAGGAACGGTCTTAGCATACGTCATAGCTGGGGCATCGTCATCGGCGTCATTTTAGGAGGGTATCCACTTCCAAGGCACGACCCCTCCCGCTCCCACGGAAATCACAACCAAAGAAAAAGGGAAAAAAGCCTTTTATTTTTTGGCTTGGCTCAGTTGATGAGGTCACTTGGTTCAACACGCATCACAATATGAGGGCGTTGTTTTTCAATTTGGAAGCGATGCAACGCGGGATGGGGGGGAATTCGGTTCCCAAAAAGCAAATTGCCATCCCTCATTTCTTTTCCTTCCTTTTTTCATCTCTTTGTCAAATGTTAAAAGATAATTGCTTAGACTGAACATTGATCTTTTTTTGCCTTTTCCATCTTGACTCACAACACCGCCCAATCTATTGCACGAATTGGAATTTTTTTTTTTTTTGTTTGTCATTGTTCTATTATTTATTTGATCTCAAGGTCTCCCGACCCTTTCAAGTCATGTATTCGTTGTCAAAAGACTCGAGTCTGGATTCTTTATAAGCTTTCATCACTATCAACCAAACACTAGAGCATCGGTATCCTTGTCGTCTACCATCATCTAGTCGGCTGTCAACCATGTTCATCCGACGGGCAACCTACAATGACCTCGAGGCCATGTCCCGGGTCATAATCGGGGCATCTCCCCTCGATCCAATCTATCCCTACCGCTTCCCAGACCGTCACCTCTACCCTGATCAGTTCTCGGCCCTCTGCAGAGAGAAATGTGCCGAGTACTTGGCGACAAGCACCGTGGTAGTCTGCGAGATGCCTTCAATATCATGCCCGTCAACTTCAGTCGTTGTTGCTTTCGCATCCTGGGATACGCCAGACTCTCGAAGGCAGATCCGATCCGGGAAAATAGGTACGTCATATGTCTCACAAGCATCTCACCTTGTGTCTCCTCTGGGGCTGACACGTGCCATTCGCCCCAACACAGAGCCATATCCAGCATCATCACCAGCTCCGATACCAGTAACTATCGGACACAAAGACCGGATGGCCGCTTTCCGTTCCACTTGCGCCGAGTATAAGCAGAAGCTATTTGACTCCGTCTATCCAGAACATAGAGGGGGGCATGTAATGCTCAAGATCTTGCTCTGCCATCCAGACTATCAGAAACAGGGGGCAGGGACGGCTTTGACTAAATGGGGGATCGACCTGGCTGCTAGGTTGGGGCTGTGCACCACGGTGTTTGCAAGTCCGATGGGGCTCAACTTGTATCGAAAGTTGGGCTTCAAGGAGATTCATAAATTCAAGGTTCAGCTGCCTGGGGATAAGGAGTACTTGGTGATACCGGCGCTTGTGCTGGAACCCAAAAGGGTTGAGCAGGGTGTTCAGATGCGTCGTCATGCGGATGTTGCTGGCTATGAGTTTGGCGGTGGGCTGTACGCTGCTGGTAGTGCTATGGAGCGTATAGCAACTGTTTGTGGGTGAACCATTTCTTCCGTCTTTTCTTTTTTCATTGCATTTGCGTTTTACATTTCAGTTTTTGGCATTTACATCAAACCTCTTTGGGTCTGGACTGGCTTTTTTAATTTCTATGGGAGTTTCGGGTGATTTTACACAGCACATTTTGAATAGCGAGGAGTGTATTGGAAGCATGTATACATAGCTTGGTTGGCTTTTTGGCTTTTGGGCTTTTGATTGGGGGACTTTTGAAGCGTTTCGCTTGTATAACATATTACATCATGGTGGACACCTGTACTTTTTCAGCATTGTTAGATGACAGAGAAAAAGGATACCTTGTACAGATACCAGAAAGAAGCATACTGGGCTGGAATGGATATCTTTACTTTTTGATCAAGCAAAGGTGGTTTGACCCTAACCCTATCAACCACAGTTACTACACTAAGTGAGTTACTACACTAAGTGACAGAGCAAACCTACATGTATTCCGTGAATAGGTAAATACAATAGGTAATCTACAAGGGGGTATCTTCATATGTTCCGCCTTCAACGTCTTCAAAAAATCGTGTCACTCGTTGCTCGCAGCGCAAGAATATCCTACTTTCCCTCTTTGAGAACAAACATTGACCCAACCCAGCCGTACGCCCTCTCCAACCGTCTGCCATGTCGTCTGGCATCCCTAAAAGGAATTTTACCCTTTGGATGCGGTTCATGGAACTGGATGGCTCTCTCAACATGCAACTTGGTCGGTTGGAACTGCCATGCAGACCCGTAAAGTTTCTGGGCCAGAAACCCAAGTGACGTCATGGCGTGTAAAAAGTCTGTCCATGGGATCTCTCCAGGCGTGGAGGTAATGTCCGGGTTGAAGAAAATTGTGCGAAAGACCTTAAGCGCACGGGCGTCGACGTGGAACGTGGGCTGTTTCTCCTTTTGGCTGGGGAATTGGGGAGGAGTAGGAGTGAGATCCTCCACCGTGACTGTGGTTGGGGCGCATTTGATCTTGACCTTCTGTTTCTTGGTTTGGGCGACTGTACTGAAGTAAAGGGCTGATAGAGGTTTGTATACAGACTGATCCGCGTCAACAAATTCCGAACTTGAAGTGTTGGGCGCGGGGGGTTTCTTCGCTTGTGGCTCTACCCATTCTGGCGTTCGGCGAAGAATGCGAGATTGTAATAACAGACGCCCGGTTGCTGTGCCGCTAAGATTTCCGGCCGTTCTATACATAATCCTGTCAACGCAGGCCCAGAAAGCGTCGAGGTTTGATTCCGCTTGCCGAAGAGCTTCAGTGTTTTCCTTGGTCCGGCGCCTGTCGATGGGATAGGGAAAGATTTTCTTGAACGGCTCGAGGAGGCGCACTGCCTCACTTTGAATACGGTTATCCTTGACCGTGGCCATGAATACACCCCAGCTTTTACTAGCTTCAGAGTAGGCCTTTTCGATGTCTGCATTGTACTCGACGGCGGCATTCTCGAATGTTCTGGCCCAGGGATGGTACATATCCAACTGTCGCATGCACTGGGTGACGATTGAGAGGTCACCGATAAGCGCTGCGACGTATGGGGAAATGAACTGCTTGGCCTCGGGCTCTGCCTCGATCAGGCGTTCCAGCTCGTCGACGGTGAGACGCATTCCGGCCAAAAAGAGATCGTTTCCGTCTTCCCACAGCGTGCTAAGCAGCCACTTGAGGTTGGTTACTGCTTGCGATTGGCCTGGACGGGGCACAGACATGACTTCCATTATGTTGGAGTTATAATCTCGTGGAACCTGGCGAACAAACATGTGTCTGAAATTAGGAGACGATGGACCAACGATCTTAAGCTGACTGAGACAGCCCTTGGCAACCTTTTCGAGGAAGTAACGGAACGTCACCAGAGCTTTCATGTAATCCTCTGGCAGATCATCTGTAGGCGATATCTTTTTGGCGTATTTAACTTGCAAGATGTGAAGATGGTGTGCTTGCTGCTTCAGCTCAGCAAACATCTCGACGCCCAGAAAGACCTCAAGGAGTAGCGAGCTGGAAACTCGAAACCAGAACAGATCTTGAAACCTTGGGTCGGTGACGAAGTGGTGAATCTGACCCATTGTGTCCTTGATCATCTCGTGGCGATGCTCCTTGGCGTCCAAGAGCTGCTCGTAGAAGTAAACGGGGTCTTCTCGCATGGACCAAAGACGATCCTCAGTAGCTGATGCCTTGGCGGCCAAGAGTGACTCGATCTTCCCAAGATTCAGTTTTGCAGGTAGACGGTAGGGGCCTTCGGCAGCCATGACGGCGAGAGATTCAAATCCGGTAGATTCGCTTTCCTCCTTCATCTTTGGCTCGGGCTGGACAGGGAATGAGGAGCTGATCCAGGTTTCTTGAGGAATTTCGTGCAGGATTTGGCGGCAGCAGTCGACCAGAAATGTCAGCAGACGCTCTTGTGACTCGAGAACAAGAAGACCCTCGCCAGGTTGGAATTGTTTTTGGGTGTGGAACCAATCAGCGGCATCTTCGTGGTCATGCCAGTGAACAAGGGTGCCATAACTGTCCATGGTCTGCTCTGTGAATCCGTTTAGGATCATGGTGTGGAGGTTGAGAAAGAGCGGAACAACGGCCTGGGTGACGAAAGGGAACCGGATGTTGTCGGCATCAAGACCGGCAAAGTCCGAAGGCAAGTTGCGACCACGGGAATTGAGAAGCAGGGGCAGTGTCCTGGGCTTGGACATGTCGTCTTTGTTGATGTAGGGCCAAAGGTAGTCCTGCCTGTATTTGGTGCCGGCGATGCGCTGTTGCGGGGTTTCCTTTCGGAAGGCCTCGAATTCCGGGCGATGGGTGGAAGGCATGTTTGGCCAGGCATCAAGCAAGATTTTCAGTCGCTGGGCTCTAGACTTTTTGGCCCAACGTTTTTGAATGGTTGCTTCATGTCTGTCAAGGACGGCCCGGAGAGTCTTCCACTGCTTCACAATGTTGGTGGCCCTCTGTTGTGCTTGACGGCGGGCTTCAGCAGGGCTGACGAGCACAGGGATGGGAATAGATGGGTTGGTGGCTCTGAGAGTTCGAAAGAACTCCAAGGGGTCTTCGTCCATTTTGTTGTTCCATCCAAAAAAAAAAAAGAGTTGTTGCAGAAAGAAAAGACGACCAAGGTTGGAGAATGGAGATTGGCTCGCTTTGAAGCTGCAAACGAACGGAAGAGGGGTTACCCCTGCACTACCACCAAACGATAAGACGCGATAATCCTATAGTTACACCCCGAGTGTGTTTTGGATTTTGAGCGGTGGGGTTCTCGCTCGTTTGATGTATTCATCCGCTGTAACTTCCACTAAAATAAATAAGGTCAAGTTTTGGCTGCACGGGATGAGCAAACAGGGAAGAGATGAGTACCCATCCTATCCATTTCACCATTTCTAACAATGGGTTTGCAAAAGTAAAATCGTCTTTGTCTTGGTATATACAGATTGTTTCAACCCCTACCATTCCAGAATAATCCCCTTTGTTCTGACGAACAATGACATTCACCATCTCATGCATTTAACCCCATAAACATCCATTCTCCCCACTTCACAGCTTCATTTCTTCTACTTCGTCTTCTCCGAACCCCACAAAACACAAACACAATGTCCACACACGCCCACCTCTCTCAATCCCTTCTACTCCTCACATCAACCCTATCCCTCCCCACCCCTGAAACCACCTTCCAAATACTAACCTTTTTCCACCCCTACGCCAACCAGTTTCTCTCTCATTGCCGAGACCTGCAGAGCTTATATGACCCAGATTATACACAAATAAAACTGCAATTTTCAGTACTGCCTAATTGGAGTGAGGAAATCGATCAGACAGCCCATGCCATGTGGTTTATTTGGAGAGTTTGTGAATTTATAACAACTAATCGAGCGGGAGGAACGGAAATGGTTAGGGAAATGGTTAGGGATGAGTATTTCCTGAGGGAGGCACATAAAATTTTGTGTGTGTTGCAGAGTGTTTGGATTGGGAATGGGAGTTGGGTTGATGATGAGGATGGGAGGTTGAGGGAGGGGTTGTGGGCTTTGTTGGGTGTTATGTAGTTTTCTTGATCGTTGAGAAATACATCAAATATTTCTGATATATGAAAATCATCTGTGTAAATTTGAGATACTTGTGTTGTAGGGATGCATGGTGGTGTGAATATTACACTTGTGAGGTTAGGTCTGAGTAAGCACAGACAGAGGCAGCCAAGATTCACTCGGGATACCTTCCTATTGGGTGATGAGCTTGGCTTTATTTAAACTCCTTTAAAGTTTAAACAGCTCCCGGGCTTATAACTGCCATTCAAGCTCAACTTTCGCAATCGAGGGTAGTTCAAGAGTTCTCTGCTGATGATCAGACATTATGGAGTTCTGTGGAAATTTTCTCTGCCCCATCGACGGTTGGTTAAAACGGAGAATACCTACCTCGCACTTGTTCCTGCCAAAACTGTCGTGGGAGACAGGATTGCGCTTTTTAAAGGATGAAAGGCACCGTTGGTTATTAGAAAGAAAGGTGGTGCCCAAGACAATAATGAGTGGGAAATTGTGGGGCCGTGTTACGTGCACGGGATTATGGATGGGGAGGCTTGGGATGAGTCAAAATGCAACAAGATGAGGATTGTGTAAAACAAATTTAATGAGAGAGAATTCCAAAAAAAAATCCATTTGAAGTTTCGGGTAATGAACAGAGATGTAAAGAGATCAATGAAGAGGGGAAAAAATGCAAAAAGTTAAGGACCGAACGTGAGTTGAACACGTGACCTACCGGACTGCAGCCGGTTGCTCTACCACTGAGCTATCGGTCCTTATCAAGCTTATCCTAAGGGATTGTTGACAATGGATGTCTGTTTTGTTATTTATATTCTGAAGATTCGTAATTTATTCGTTGCACACCCTTCATCATATCGTGAAATAACACGAATCGTGTTTTCCTCTCCCAAGTGCTCAGGCTGGCTTTTGGTAAAGCACTATAGTCCCACCTAATCTCTCCATCTCATCCTGTTAAGCCAGGCATTTCCAGTGACAGTTCGGTGTCTTTTAAATGGTAATAAAATATGTAAATAGTCTACTTTGTAAGATACCTATTCCTCTCTTAGGCACAATCCTGTTATTCTTGGGTAAACCTATGTATGATCTGATTCCACCCGTCACTGGACCTCTGCATCTCTTTTGCCAGGCAGCAAAAGAAAAGAATTTGGCCCCCTTCCGTGGCGTATTCGTCTCCCTCTTCATCATGATGAAAGTCTCAGGTAATACAGCTCCAAGTAAGTTGTAAATATTTCAATCCAACCCGATCCAAATCCCTCAGCTTCATCCACCACTTCCTAGCGATGTGGTAATCGTTTTACCTGCTTCGTGAAAGATTGAACTTTGAGGCATTGCAGGCCTCTGTTCTCAATGCTTCCCATGTCTTTGAGAGATCCAGTGCCAGAAGCACGACTCCAAATGAAATGGCAGCTCGATCTGAGTTGAGAGACAAGAGGTGACTGTGTTTTCTTTGATACCAGGAGCTTCAAGTTCAACTTGCAACCTGGGATCAGATGGATGCACTGGAATGAGCGTTGCAGGGTCGCAAAAACCATCCTCGTTGAAGAACTTCAAGTCACGGCTACACCATTCCTGCGAAGCCGAAAGTGCAGAACAGCAACCGCGAGGTTACCGGCAAGCTTGTGGGCCAGTAATCGGCGAAGAATTACCGAGTAATGTTGGTTTCGAACCCATGAGATCAAGGATGCGAGAGAGCGGAGATCGCCTCTGTGCCGTTTTTCGTGTGGTGCAAGATAGAATCGCTGATGGCCTTTGATGGATCCGAGACACTCGTTTCCAGACGGATTTGTCTCTTGATGGTCAAAAAAGTGATGGCAGAAGTCTTTCACCAACACCAAATCAGGTACCTGTTCGGTTGTATTTCTGGGTGCTGGATCTGCGCATAATTCCTTCCCTTTTCCGACACTGCTGTATTTCTCAGGTGTAACATTCACTCTCCCTGTCGCTATAAGTTTGTCAAAATTGTCCTTAATACTCAAGTTCAGCCCATCCAATAGCTCTGTCGCAAAATCCACAGTTCTGGGCACAGTGTCAGAGCTCTTGGTGGTATTTCCGGTAGTTATAGCGCCATCCAAATGCTCTATCTCGAGATATAAGGCTTGTGGATGTTCCAGACTGCTCGAGTCTGTGGAGACCTCGCTGCCTGTAACACAAAGAGCAACGTCGAATTTGAAAGGAAGTTGGGTGTGCTCGGTCGAAGCCAAGTGTGGCATGGGATCTTTTGTGTCGTCTCGATTCTGTGAAAGCCACCGTTCGAGGGTGCTGCGGTCTTTTTCGACGACAGATTGGAGCAAAACTGCGTTGGACTAGAATATGAGCCTTTGTGTGCTGATACAGGCCACGTGAGTGTTGAGCTTCTGATCGAAGCCTCGATAATCTGAAATGCATGGGGAAATACGATCATGAGCCTGGATAGCCAGCGAGATGCTGCCAAGTACAACGCCGATGGTTTCTAGCGCCATATCGTGGAAAGCTAGGTATCGTCTTGTTGACTTGACTGTTTCCTTGATAAGTGTGCTTAAATCTTTGGAAGAAACAGGTACGAAACAAAATGAACGAGAGGCTCGATAAGAGGGAATTCTGGCAATGAGGAAATTAGATGAAAACAGCTCCCAGGGAGTTGCCGTCTGGTTGAGATTGTCGCTCGGAGCACGGTCCACGAGGCATCAACAAGCGAGCCCAAGCACTCAACCCAACCCCCACATATTGCCCAAACCTCGACCTGCAACAGTTGGTTGGTTATAAAATTTCCCATCACTAACAGAATTCGGTCCCTGGGCCCAATACTGCACATTTTGATGTCACATCACCACTTGATCATGCATGATGACGATCCGAATTTGAGACCTGAGAAAGCTCCTTATCGGCTCAAATACACACATTTCAAACAAGGTGGAAACTCTTTTAGCCCAGGTTTACTTTTAGCCTTTGATGGAGGTTGGTTTGGATGTTGATTCAGATATCTTTTCTTTTGGTTGCTGTACGCCTTCGCTCCCGCCAATCCCAAACAACAATGTCGACAAATAGCAGAGTCGCTATTGATCTCTGGCGGAAATCTTATGCTACTCCTACGACACCGAATCTGGAACCATGCCACTTTTTTAACATTACAATCACCTTATTCCGCGAAGTCCTCCAAGTCGCCAAGACATCAAACGCTTCTGTCTTCCCTCTTGAGCTATTCCCTAATTATCTAGCGGAGCTGCAGCGATTTTACCTTTGGGGCGACGGATTTGATGTATCTGAAGGTCGGCTGGATGCACTGCTGGACAAATCTGACGAACTACGACAGAATGTGCTTTTTATCCTAGAACAGCTGGGCCGTTGTTATACATTGATCTCTGCAGACTGCTTGGGACAACTTCCCCCTCCAGTGGAAGCCTTCGCGCGGCCATTGACGAAGTAGTTGAAGCAGAATCAACTCTCGCAAGCCTCTTCCCTTCAGTTTCCGGTCAACAAACTGCCAATACAGCCTGCGAGCTGGACTACAACAGTCCGGAATTGACCGCTAATGCAGCCGAAGTTCTTGCTAACATTACTTCCTACATTGACTGTTTGGTGGATCTTGGTGATGCTCTCGAGAGCCCCGTCCAAGACTTGATTGAAGACCAACTCCCAGCTTCCGAGCCTGAGACATTCGACGTTTTGCCTGAGGCAGACGTGTACTGCAGACGTATTCGCGACCAATTCCCACTACTTCCCAAGTACCTTGTCGAGCGTCTTGGATGCCTGAACGCCGAGCGCTACTATTGCCTCAGATCCTTGCACGAAGAGGTGTCAGAATCTGTAGCTGCTGAAGGTAGTCGGGGCAAATCCAATGAGTCCTGTTTTTCGAAAGAGACCCCGTCGGAAAGTCTTTTATCTAAAGCCAACACAACAACAGCCACTGAGATGACTCGCATATCGAGCGTGTTTGACCAGGCGATACCGGAGCTTCCATCTTGTCCTGAACCAACATCTGCCGAGCAGGATCACGCTTTAGATTCGGTCTCAATCTCAAGTTATGGAACCACAAAATCAACAATCAATCATGGCAAAACAAGGGTCCCGCCTCTACCAAATGAAGCGCATGATGGAAAGTCGTTTACCTGCACTGTTTGCTGCGCTTCGATATCAGGATTAAAACCAGGCTTGAGTGGAAGTAAGTGACCCCGTCAAAGACTAAGGAACTCTGGGTCTAACGCGTGATACAGAAAACATGTCTTCAATGATCTTCAGCCGTATTATTGCATTCTGGAAGAATGCGATTGCGCCACTAAAGGTTCTGTGAAGATGTACGGCTCATTCAAAGCCTGGGTTCAGAAACAAGAGCAAAACCACACTGAGCAGTGGGCCGATCAACAATGCCCTTTTTGTCCCGTTGGTCCTTGGCGGGATCACTCCATGAGGTTTTTTAAACACATTGGCAAGCATCTCCAGGGTATTGCCTTGGCAGCTTTGCCACAAATATACTTTGAGGGAGATGACGACCATGATGACAGCTGCGATGAATCCGAGGAAGAAATCATGCAAGAACAACAGCAACAAGTTCCCGACGACAAGCTTGATATGAATACCCAAACAGAACCCGCTGTAGTCGCTGCACAGAATCCAGTCAAGAGTGGCGGATCTCTACAAAAGGGTTTAGGGGTGTCTCAACCCAATTCGAAACAGACCAACAGCCATGGAAGTTCCTACAGTCGATTTTTAGTCTGCCCTTTCTACATATGGGATCCGATTACTTATCACAATTGCGGAGGGAAGATAATGCGCCATAACTCTGACTTTCAACCACATTTTCATAGATGTCATGGGAAACCACTATTTTGCCCAGTCTGCAAGGTTATATTCAAGGGCAAAGAAGCGCCGACCAACCGCAACGCGCATATAAAAGACAGAAGATGTTATTAGTCTACGAATCCAGACCCCGCAGGGCTTGCAGGGGATCATTTTGACTTGATTGGCCAAAAGAAAGAGCTCTCGCCATTCAAACAACTGAACCTTCAGGCACGTCAGTGGTACGCTATTTGGGCAATCATCTTACCTCACTCCGCATTCCCATCCCCAGACAGCATTTACTTCGACCCGTCAAACCTAACGAACAACTCAGATAACCGGATAACTTCGGTTCCTCGTACCTCCCCCCCTGGGTAGGAACAGCATCCCGACATTCCCCTGCAAGGCGTCTCAGAGGGATTACCTCTATCGACCATCGAGCCTTTTCACAGGTCCGGTATGCCTCAGATTTCTGAGAACGTCTCCAATGGGATATTTTCCCTTGGAGTGGAATCATGGGATCCATCTCAACACTTCAATGAGCACCTCAATGCGGTTCAAATCTGGGAATCCGACAGCATGGACCTCAGATGTGCAGATCCAGAATGGATTTGAAAGGGCCAAAGCTTTGTCCCACTTATGCCCTTTCTTAAACGTTTACTTTGCATTTTGGTTCGTCCGAAAGGAGAAAATTCTTGCTTATTGGGATTATTCCAACGGATGTTTTTTCTTATCGAGAATGACAAAATATATGTTCATGGATGGGGGGTTTCTCATAGTTTCAGCGTTTATTCTCTTTAGCAATTCCATTCATTAATGTTCATTTTCCCTGGATTGCTCATTCTGAAATCCAACTCCTTAGAGCCCCTGAACCCCTTTTGTAGAGCTGTTTACAAATTAAATATACGTGTACATCTCTCTTTCCCCTCGCAGTAAAAGTTTTAAGCCAAACTCTGCTGAAACTTCTGCCAGCTTTCATCCAAATCTTTCATTACCCCAACGACATCAACAAAGAACAGAACTTGTTCCTCCTCACTCGAGTACAGGGCTTTCATATCAGCATCAATGCAGCTTTCGACAACTCTTGCGTATCGGATACCAAGCTTTCGCTTCACCTGCTTACAAAGCTGCGATGCAACATAGTGTGTCGCATTGCGATCTGGATCATTCGAGACGCCCGAGTGACGGGATATTTTATCTCGAAGAGACTCCCACGAGCTCGAGAAGCCAATTTGAAGGAGAGCTTTTGCGAAATCAAGAAAGAGCTTCGTCGAGTTTGAGCCAACAAAAGTAGATGACACGGTTGAGCCTGTGGTCTCAAGAGTCACTTGGAGATGTGGTGGCGAAGGGTTGAGCTCACAGTCCAGAAACCCGCCTCTGTCGAAGAACTTGATATTGCTGCTTTTCCAAGAATCGCACAGCCACGGCGTTGAGTGAAAGTGAAGGATGGATATGGCCAGATGCTTGGCCAACTTGCTCACCAAGGGTCGGTCGAGCGCTCTTATTGTTGCCTGTTCCTTGGCCCAGGATATGAGCGCGTCTAGGGAGAGGACCCTACCGGTGTATCGGCGATCTTGGGGTGGCAGGTAACACTTTTGGAGGTATTGCTGCTGTTTTCGGATGAGGCCTAGACATTCGCTCCGCGAGGGGTTGGTTTGGTATTGTGTCATGAAATGTTGACAAAAGTTGTTCACAGAGGCAGCTAGGTCTCTTTCTGACCTCTGAGGCTGTCTCTTCGTGGTCGAATTTGTGCTGGTTTTAGGTGGAGTTGAAGGGATTGGTGTCCTGACTGAAAGAGTAGCGTCGGACTGGGCGGAAAGGAGTTTTTTGTTGATGGCGGCGTCCAACCCATTCACCACCGCAGTGGTGAAGAGTTGTTGTGTCTCGACACTGTTGGCACCCGTGTCTTTGGGTGTTTCCAAGGGCTCTGAGTGCTGAATCTCAAGCCATAGAGGATTTGGAGCGGTAATTGGGTTCTCCTCTGTGACAGAAACCGCAATGTCGAATTTTACAACATCAGGTTGAGGGTTCCCTTCGACAAAGGCCACGCTAACAGAGTGGCTTTGATGACTGTCGCAGAGCCATCCTTCGGTTATGGTTTCGTAAAGCTTTGTGGAGGCTGATCGGATGCGTCGGTATTTTGTAATGGTGTTCATATCACTCACACTCCATTTCTTCGAGTCTTTCAGTGATGATTGACTGCCAGTAGCAACGACCCACTCGATTCTCTTGATAATTCCGGCAGCAATGGCACAAAAGCTTTGGTTGAGACGGACAAGCTCTCTCACAGCTTCGAGGAAGGATTCGTCCTTCTTGAATGAGGCGTATGCTAGTCTTCTGAGCAACCCTAGACCCTTGTGTTGGTTCTCGATCTAATTTCCGTCAGTTACAGGTTCAAAAAAAAAATGTTTATAGATAGCGGTACGACTTTTTTACCTTTAGAGAGAAACGGTCGAGCTCGGTGCCGAGCATCTCAAGAGAGTTCTTGATGGATAAAACAAGGCGTTCGCAATGCCCAATTTGCTTGCAAAAGTCTTCTGGTGTAATTAACGTCGACGGAGTGCTATACTGGTCAGAATGTTTGGGTTGTGTAAACCACGAGTCCAGCTTTTCGCGGTGCTGGCCGAGGGCTTGAATAAGGTCATTGCCGCAGAGCTCAAAAATTGTTTGCTGAGATACAAGGTGTATAATCGAACGGTCGACTTTCTTCCTATAATTTCTATACGCTGATATCCGAGGCCCGACCCGATTGTATATCTCAAGGGTCATTTGTATAGAAGCCATAACAAGACCTGCGACCTCCATGATGGCGGCGGAGTGTGGGCACAACCAACTGGGCTCAATTGGGAGTGAGGGGAAAATCGGGTTCAGCTGAGAGCAACAAAAATTGTTCAGTGGGTTGATCATGCATGCTGTGGCACGTGAGACCTGCAGCCTGATCTCAAATTCCAAATCCTTGACCCCTCAATTCTTATTGACATTTCCTCCAGTTTTCGTTCTTTGCTCAACATTCATCATCATCAGTCCAACATGTCTGCGCCCCAAAACTCTGTCAATCATACCAACTTGTTTTACCAAGCTGTTCTTCACCTCTTTGGAAAGCTTGTCAAAGCTGCAGATGAGAGCGATCCTCCTCCTTTACCTCGCACTGTCCTTGACAAATATATGACAGAGCTCTATCGTTTTCACCTGTGGGGGGATGAGTTTTCTGAGTCCAACATTGATCTTGACAGGCATCTGGCAAACTCGGCCAAGCTGCATGATAACGTGTTGCTTATTCTTGAACAGCTGAGCCGAGCACTGCGACTTGACCTTGTTCAAGCATTGGCGCCGAGATTGGTTCCTGATGAAGCACTCAATGATGCGATTAACAATGTCGCGCTTTTACAAACGTCTATCAGCAAATATGATGAGCGTGTCAACGACGGAGATTTAGATTGGGATAATGAATCTTTGGCAGGGTCAGAAAGTTCGAATCCGAGCTGGGAAAGCATCCTTGACGACATTATTATATATATCGACTGTCTGATGGACCTTCTTGATGTTTTGAATAGCCCGACTCTTGGTACAGTGTCTGGACAAAACCCAAGTTCTGGGGAGACTAAAGACCACAACTATTCTGAGAATCCAGACCCCGACGCCTCGGCCGTTGCTGGAAATGCGAAGAATTACTGTTTGAAGGTTAGCATCAAGTCTCAAAGCGATCCTGACAATTGCACTCCCGGCGCTTCTCAATGGAAGTCTTCCCACGGCAGCTTCTCAATCTCTGATCAATACTTGTCATCGGTACCAACAAACATGAAAGACCAGCCCTGGATGTGGGTTCTTGGCGATGCAATCATTTTGGTCTCGTTTCCCCAAACTTATTATCCAGCCAAGGAGGACATCTCTGGAACTCCACTGCAGCAATCTATTACCAGGCGCCTTGAGATGTCACGGGAAAAGGCAGCTTTATCAATCTACGAGCTGGCGCTGGTAGTCTTTGAGGAGTGTTTGAACACACCCTATGACTCTTCAAGTTCCAAGAGCGAGGTATGTGTGATCTCACATACCCCCATTAAGTCTGAGTGTACTGTAGCCCTTGAAGCTAATCCGTAGAGTAGGAGATACAACGGCTAACCATCAACAAGTACTTTGAGGCCATCGGTGCTTTGGTGAGTGTCAACAAACAATGCTTGTGACGGTACTTTAGAAAGGGATTGACACTATTTTCTTTATCATAATCAGACAGATCAACATCATAGATCATTCCAGCACGTTTGGCAGTGGACCCAAAAGGCATCAATACTATACCGCGCCAAAAAGCTCAAGAACATTAACGACTCACATCTAGATCTTCAACATTTGGCTACGGAATCCGACGCTCGTACCCTCCTTGAAGTTGAAAGAATTATTCATGAACTCATATTTATGATAGATACTCAAAAACAGCATCTCAAAGCCCTCAGCCGGTTCTGCAATCATGTCAAGGACATCCTGGATCCCGAAGAAGATCGGAAGGGCGGCCATGAGCCTGAAACCACCAGGGATGAGTTCGCCATCTCGCTGGATGGCGCTATCGCAGTACTAAATCGAGGACAAAATCCACTCACTGAGAAGAAGCCGGTGGAATGTCTCCTAAAGCCACCGGACAAAACCAAGACGCAGTCAGAGAGGCTGGGGGGAAAGAGGACCAAGAACGAGACGAAGGAGAACAAGAATACAAAACAAGGCTTGGAAAAGGAGCTGCTACACAAACTCGACGATGGGCACAGCAAGCCTAGTATTGATTTGCTAATTCCATTCAATCTGAATTCGCAAGAGGTTCTCTTGGAATTTCAAGATCGAATTGATGAATTAGAAGGTCTCAAAAAAGGAGCCGAGAGTACTTTCCTATCTGTGTGTACCCTCAAAGAACCCATCTGCTGTTCAAATCTGTCTCAAGAGCCACTGAACACTGACTCGAACACAATTTTTCAGATAAAGCACCTCTTAGATCTCAAAAAACAGCAGGCCGACGTGGTGGCGGCCTGGGAGTCTGTCAAGCAAGCTGAAAGGGCGTTGCTTCAAGCTCGAAAACTGCAAATCCTTACTATGGCCGCATTTCTATTTGTAAGTACTGTTTCGGGCCTCAAAATACCAATATTCTACAGTTGTGTTCAACGGGAAAACACTAACGAGTGGCACAGCTTCCACTGTGTTTTGTCGCATCAATATACGGAATGAACACTGGAAATGACCCCATCACCCTTGTGAGGCAGTCGGGCTCAATGAGTAAGTCGTCTTCCCTCTAGGAAGAACCAAAAGATGCACCTAACATAGCCTCCTTACCACAGTTTTGGTCCCCAGCGCCATCATCCTTGTCACGACAATCTGTTTCTTCCACAGCCTGAAGGAATCCCGGGCCTTTGGTAAAGCACTGTTTACGTACATCTGGCGGTGGATCAAATCCCAAATTTACTGGATTTTGCACGAGATCAGGGAAGGATGGTCTTCAAGCAGCACAAGAGTTAGAAAGACAGCAGAGGAGACGATCCAAAAAATTAAGCAGGATATGGAAAGAATCCGAAACACACAGAGGCGAAAGGTTGAAGGAAAGGGGAAAAGAAGGAGAGCGCGATCTGGAGTCAACGAGGAATAAATGGTGCGACGCTCACGTTTCTGGGACTTCTTTGGAGGAAGTCGGGGACAGCCTTTGACTCAGGAGAAGAAGAGATTTGATCGTTGTTGAACAACTCCAACCACTCAACACATCAACCAGAGGAAAGACAGGCGGCCACCACATGCCCGTTTTGGGAACGCAGAGCACTTACAAAGCAACTTGAACTCTAGGGGGAAACTGTGGCATGTATTTTATTATTCAGGCAGTCAAAACTTCCTTCTTTCTTCATCTGTAAAGATATATACCATAAATCCCAACACAACGCATCGTTTTCTATTCCAACCGCTTCACAATTCATGAATCTGCTTTGCCCCGGCCAAACTCTCCTCTTCCTCCTCCAAGACAACAACTAGCTCATACAGCACGCAACAATTTCCTCCTCCACAAACTAACAATAAAAAAAGTCTACTTTCCTTATTTTGCGAGACTCAGAGACTTGAACTCGCCTTGACATGGAGCTTCTAACGGCTAGGCTTTGGGCCCTCGATCAGCTTAACTGCCACTAAGGTTCACAAAATCTTCAATTCCAGCAAGAAGAAAGATTAATATATTGGACTCAGTTCCCCTCGCAACCGAGATTTGGTGGCTGGGTGATTCAGGCCACCAGCCAATGGAAAAGGAACCACGGAACGGCCCTAAAAGCCTTTTCATCAAAACGTGGCTCAGGATTAAGATCTTGGACCCAGTTCAACCTTTCCTCTCACCGCAGCCAAGAAAACATCTTTTGTCCGTTGTCAACTCAACTAAACCCCTGAACCCCTTTTTGTCGGAGTAATTATTTGTGGATGTGCATAAACATGCACTAAGTACATGTAATCCATACATGGATGGGTATTTATGTATTCACAGTGCTGCCACTACAGCAATTTCACCAACGAACTGGCAATATCCTTCACAAGAGACATGAAACTTCATACTAAGCTCCTTCTTTAATTGCTTTGAGAATATCCGTAGGTGGTGGGTGGTTTAAAGAAATAGCGACTGATGAAACATGTGCATAAGTTTCCCAGGGTTAGGGCTTTATATGGCTGAACCTATGCAGTTCACCAAATGACAATCTCTGACACAAAGGCTCAATGGGGTTTATTCTGTTGGCAAACACAAGATGACAAGCTCACTGGCGGTATCTAAATACAAGTATATTCCATTCTTGACGATATAAACAGTTGTCGCTAATTTGCTATGATGATCACTCTCCATCACCTTCTGCCAGTCAGTCAGTGCTGTATCTCCTAACCAACACATGCAACCCAGCTATGCAAATTCCCATGATTCCAGTCTTATCCACTTCCTTTGCTCCCATGATGCGACCCAAATAATTACCAAAGAGAAAAGAAGAAAAAAAAGATCAAAGGGTATCATACCTCAAACCCTAACCCTACAGGTAACTCTTATTCTTTCCCTTCTGCGCCCTCCTCTCCTCCAAGTACTGCTCATACTCGAACTCACCCTGTTCAAAATATGACTGACCCTCAGAGTCTAGCTCACCAGCTCCTTGATCAACAAGAGTGGCTTGGTTACTTGCACTGGTCATAGGAATAGCAGTCACCATGGTAGCAGGCACAGCGGTGTCCTGATTTTCTATCGGTCCGTAAGTGTTGTCACTGTACTCCGTGACCCATGCCTTTGTCCCGCGGAGGAAAACTGTTAGAATGGAGCAGGATAATAGTGAGAGGAAGAGAGTGGCAGGGTGCTTACGCCTTGATCCCTTGGTGCAGACTCTACCCCCTCCTGCAGAGGCTCATAGTATCTCTCATCACCCCCCTCGGCGCGGTGCTGTTGCATCCCCCCCTTTCCTCGCTGCGGAAAGTATACCTGTGGCGCATATGGCTCGTAGTATGGCACTTCTGGGCTAGCAGGATATTCTGAGCTGCCGGAGCCGTAGGTCAAACTTGGACCGCTACTATCCCCTAGACTCATGTTTTGTGCGAACTGGTTGGCAAGATCATCTTCCACAGAACTGGCCTGCTCCGCCTGGGCATATCCGTCCGTCTCATCAAAGTCGTAGTCCCCATGGTCGAGAATGTAGAGTTGCTGGCTAGGCGATGGTCGCTGTCTGGGGTTCCAGGCAGCCATTCTACGGATATTCGAGTAGGCTGGAAGTTTGGATATCTCGGTGAGCTGATGATGAAGCTCTTGGGCTGTAATCGAGGAGCACACAGAGCGGAAGTCTCGACTCCGCATCCATACGATGGTGGCGTAAAGTGACCAAATGTCAATCTTTGTGGTCTGCCTCTGTCGATAAAATACTTCCGGCGCCATGAACGGCGCAGTGCCTGCCGTTGTCCTGGCCACTTTCGGGTCGTTGGAAAGCCCAAAATCGCCAAGACAAAAAGTGTAGTTACCATTCTCGTCGTAATCCCACAAGATGTTGTCGGGCTTCACGTCCCGGTGGATGATATGATTTGCTTCGAGACACTCCAGCGCTGAGAGCATCTGTCTTAAAACAACCTCAGAGAGCGTCCACTTTTGTGCTTCGTCAGGCATCGTCCCGAGAAGATCCTTCAAGTTCCCCTTTTGTAGAGGCATGAAGATCTCGCCCCAGTTGTCCTTCTCACCACCTCCAGCAGAGTCCAGGATACGCAGAATGTGTGGCTTCAACAGGTGTCAGAGTAACACAAGATTGACTGGATTGGGGCCGAAACTTACATGCTGTCTCAACTCCTTTTTCCTCAGATTAGCCACCTCCCTGGTAGCAAAGGTTAGGTATTTACCAGACAGACTGTGAAATCGCTTGACAGCGATGAGGAGCCCAGTGGTAGCGTCAAGAGCCGAGTAGACATTTCCATATGCGCCGCCACCAAGCTTGTCGAGCTGAACATAACGCTTCGTTTTTGCATGTTTCGGTCCCATGTGGTATGGTTCATCCTTGTCAAAGCCGTACATTGCCTCGATTCTCCATTGTATCTCGAACTGGTACCACTTATCCTTCCCAAATGCAACGTAGGAGTTGATTCCTCGCGCAACAATTACCGATCGTCTGGTACTGGAACGAAACTTGACGGTCCAGCTATGGCCGCTGGGGTGGTTCGGGACAAATGGCTCGACATTTGCGTACTTGGAGTGGTCCCACAACAGTACAGCCCCTGTTTCTGGTATAACTTCGAACGACGCATGTAGACTGGATATATGCGGGGTGGACCCTTTGGTGTTTGACCATGTGTCTGGGAGATGAATGTTGGTGTCGGCTCGTCCAAGCGTGATGCTCGATCTAGACGGATCAGAAAGGTCAATCCATAGACCGATAACATTCCCATCCTCATCTCGCCACTGGTAATAACTGTTTAGTACATTCTCGGTTGCCTTGCGTGCTGCTTGGTTGATTGGGAGCAGCAGAAATATGGGTCCGCTACGTTGTTCAGGATCGTTGGAGCCGTCCGACTGCATGTTGGATAGGAACAGAGCCGTGAAGCGGGGGTTATGTCGAGTTGGGAATAACGTCAAAGGCAACAGATGGTTTGCTGTAAACAAAACATTTTCCAATCTGCTGTTGACAGGGCATTGGAGACCAGCCGGTGGAAAAGAGATGAATCAAGATGGATGCCGAGAAAGGAGGATCCAGTCGCCAGACAGACAGCTCACATGCTCCCGGTGCGGGGGTAATGGCAACCCCCCCCCCCCCCCCCCTTGAACGATGCAAGCGATCTGAGTTGGAGATAACCACCAGCCGCTAAGCACCCAATTGGCCATGTCATTCCGTCTGCATGACCAAGGCGGCCCTCCACGCGGGTCGCTGCCGTTGAGATGGCACTGGACAGAGTCTGGACAGGGCACTCTGTCGGCTCAGCCAATGATGGATCATGAGAAACGCCATTCAGGCCTGAAGTCTGAGCAATAGTTGAGACCTGAATGCAACGTCTTTTTGACATGTACAAATGTAATTCTGGTACCAGTGTGATGTCAGCTAACCGATGAAGGAAAGAAGGATCAATTAAAAAGACGCAATGACGCCTAATATTACCATCACATCATTCATTATATCTCGTGCCTGTAAACCGGCAATTGCGGGTGACGATCAAGTGTGTGTGAATGGACAATTGAATGGCCTCCATGTCGATCTTTTTTCTTTTTGCAAATGCGCCAAACCAAAATTAAAATTCCAAATCCGACTTCGGTGAGGTTTGATCATGCAATTCGTCCAGAAGCCTGCAGCAACTGCAAGTGGTCTGCTGTGTTCACCAGAGAAGGCAGCAGGTCAAAGGTGGATCCCATCTCGCTGAGGGAAGGTGGAGAAAAGCCAAGGTCTGGGGAATTCTCCACCTTAAAAAAGAGCCGGTCCCGCTAGCAGATAGTGGGGTCAACTCACCGAACCCGATCCCGATTCCGTCATCAACCGAGGAGCCGATTTTATTTCGACTTTTTTTTTTTTTTTGGGGTCAACAACTCACTTCAATCCTTTCCTCGGCTTTTGGTCGCAACATCAAAAAAAAAAAAACTAAAAAAACTAAAAAGAAAAATCTTCGCCAATTTAATTTCAATTTCACCCCCATCCAAAATGTCTCTCCGCCCCCTTCTCTCCCGCCATCTCATCCTCCGCCCAACCATCCTCAACACCAGACCTTACTCCTCCACCTTCCAACCATCCCCCTCTCCCCCACGACTACCCCAAGCCCAACAAGAAGAATTCGAACGACTCCAGCGAGCAGCCGAAGCTTCACTCTCCTCCCATAACACCACTTCCGTCCCAACTCCCCAACAGCAAACAACCCCAGCTACAAACTCGTCCCGTCACGTAACCACCCCTTCAGCCTCAGCCCCAGAAGAACAACAAGAATTCTCCGGAGGAATCCGCAAAGGAGCTCCCCCAGAATTCGAAGGCGAAGTAAACCCCAAAACAGGCGAAGTCGGTGGTCCTAAAAACGAACCGTTGAGGTGGGGTGATAAGGGTGATTGGAGTTATAATGGAAGGGTTACAGATTTTTAAGAGATGGAATTGGAAGTAGGGAGTTAGGGTTTGCTGCTTAATAAGTTGGAATGAGGGAAGAGCAAGGGAAATAATGTTGGATGAAAAATAACCGCGGGTTGATGTGCTGGAACGTGTAAGAAATAGAAGTAGAGAAAGCCAGAAGATGAAAAGAGTTGGTTGGGATGGCTGATTATGTCTGGGACTACCAAGCAGCTTTTCATCTGGTGAGTGTAAGAATATGGGACCACAAAAGAGGGAGTCTTGGAACAAGTGCGGATATTACCCTCTGACCAACTAACTGTACATTACTTTTGTTATAAAAAAAATTGATACAAGGGACGAGGATGACTCTTTCACACCATGCGAATTATCATGCCTTACCCATCAAGTACCTTGAAAAATAAAAATGCCGAGACTAGATGAAAAAGACACATATTTTGGCTTTTCCCAAAACGAAATGAAACAAACCTCTTCAATCCTAGAAAATTATTATTTTAAAGCTTAATAAGATCTACACAAGATAACTAAGCATAATGAATCAGTCACATCTGATCAAACCACCACCTAACTATTCCTCCATGGACGTTCATCCCAACAATCCCCAACTATAAGCTTCCACTTTCTTCATCCTCCTCATCACTTCCACACACCCTCAATTATTTTTGCAACTAGATCATACAAACCATATATAGCAATCCTACTCTCCTGTCTTGTTAATACCACAAACAATCCCATTCAACTTTTTACTACACAAAACAAACTAACAAACAGCCTTCTTTACTCAAACTAAAAAAAAAAGTCAAATCAGCAGCCACATGCATATGTATCAAAAACAACACAGCAAAAAACCATACAATGCAAAAAATATCGCATCAAACACAAGTGCACTACAGCTAAAGCAAAAAGGTATATACATGCTATGAAGATTCCAATGCTTAGCAACTATAAAAGCAAACACCCCTCCCCGCTCCTTTTTTTTTTCTCTTTGTTGCCTCCCAAAAATTCCAACTTAAACCATGCCCGATCGTGCCCAACTCTCTTATCTGCGGCCGCGGCGCCAATGAGGTACCTAACCTCTTGTAACCTGGTCAGCGGATTTGATCGTCTCAACCAGTGGCACCTCGGGTCTGGGTGCTGGCCTGGCTGTCGGCTCTGGCACAATAATAGCCGTGGTCGTGGCTGGCAGCTCCTCCTGCTCTGTCTCCGTCTTTATCTCTTTGCTCTGATCTCCTCCCTTTCCCGTGCCAATATTGTTGTTTGTCTCAGCAATTGTCGTCCCCGGTCCAGTATCGGTCGTCGAGGCGGGTTCATCACTGCTCCGGTTTTTATCCCTTTTAACAGCCGCCTCAGTTTGAGCAACCTCCTTCCCTTTAATCTCATCCTCCTCCAAAAGCATGGGCTCTCCGTCCTCAGTAACAGAACTAGCACTCTCAGCGGTTGAAACAGTAGGCACCGCCGGCACAACAACTCCCGCCGGCCCATTCTCTTTATCACTTCCGCTGCCACCTGCTTTGTTGTTTTCTCCTCCAGCTCCCAACATCTTGGCCTCGCCGCCACCACTGCTAATGCTACTCGGAGCCTTTGCCCAAGCCGGAGTAGCCTCAATTTCTCTCAGAGCCTTTCGTATTCTCTCCCTCCTCGCCTTGCCCCTCAGCCTGTTTTGTGACTCTCCGCCGTTCGTAAGCCATCTAATCTCCAGAACCATGTAGCTCAAACCATCATGAACAGGCCTCACTCTTGACCCTTCGTCCTCAACAGGCGCCCCGCCAAACTCCCTGCTCTTGATCCCAAACCTAGTCGTGGCGGAATATTTCTCCAGTCTAGGGAGAACAAGCAGCTTCACATGTAAATCCCGATTCTCAGGAACAAGCATAGGCCCGTTCTTCGGGGGTTCCGTGTGCACGATGAGATTCGGCTGATGCTGCGAGGAAGGTGTAGGAGCAACCAGCTGCGAAGATGGCCCGTTCTTACCGGTGCCATTGATCCGCTTGTTGAGCTCCCTTACATCCGAGACGCTGTATCCCTCGTCAAGTCCCATGAGGTTAACATCTACATCCTCAGGCCACTCTCCTCTGATCCAACCGCCGTGAATGCAGGCAGCGATGACATCGGAATCATCCGTATAGATATCAGTTCCCCAGAGAGCTCTTGTTCTAGTAATTTCTTCTCGAGATTCTTTAGTAAGATGCTCCTTGCCGATCTTGATCGTTAAAGTGCAATTCAGCTTGTTGTTTGTCAGCTCGCGCGGCAAAGGGGACATGCTAGATTTGTATGCTGATCGAGGCGGGCGGCCAGTTCGAGCATCTTGGGCCCTTGCGGGTTTGAGACGAGGTGTGTAAACAACGTCACCGAGATGAAGCCGTGGTAAGTGAGCAACACTGTCCAGAACGGCCTTTGATATAACGACTGTTTTCGGTTTTGGAACAACAGCAGGCGATGGGCTGCGGACAGGCGGTGCGTTCTTGGGTGCGGAGCGAGGTGCAATGTGGTGATGGTGAGCACCAGGAGGATCTCGTATGAGTGCAGAAGTTGGTGAAGGAACCGGAGTTGAGCCCTTGACGTGCTTGAAAGGGGTGTTTCCTGCGTTTGCTGGTGATGTTGTCTGTTCAATAATACCATGATGATGGTGGTGATGATGATGGCTAGGAATGTTAGACTCAGCAACCACGTCGTCGTTCGGGTTGGAAACATACTGGTGATGATGATGACCATGTTTTTGTTTCTTTGCACGACCGCCAACAGGAGTCTGTCTGCCAGTGCTCCCCTCTTCATCTCTAACGTCCTCTTCTTTGAGCTTCCTGCCGCGCTTTCCCCGGCCAGGCTTGGCTGGTTCAACAACAGGTTCGTGGAGTGGACCATCCGGCTCTTCTCGACGAAGTAATCCAGAGTTGAAAGGAAGCTGTGCTCCCGCAGCAACTGGACTAGAGATGGCGCCAACACCGGTGCCGATACCCGAAAACATTCGGCCAAACTCACTCTTAATGCCTGGCTCACCTGCTGGGCCCGACAGCTGGGGTTGGGCGCCCTGTACTGCTTGCGGGAGGGGAGAAATACGTCCTTTTCGGTTAATCTCCTGGACGCCAAGTAGATTACGTTGGTGTCCGTGTGGTCCACTGAGCTCATCAAGGCTTCTGCGTGGAGAATCGAACATCTGATGGCTTCCTGCCGAACTGTGCGCAACTGAAGGGGGCGGAATACCTTGTTCTTCTCGGCTACGTGGTGGAAGTTGATGCTGCTGCTGCTGTTGACGTTCAAGATGCATCATGTTCATACGCTGGCGATCGGGCGAGTCGTACGACTGCATGTGTGGAGGAGGGATCGAATTAGGATGTGGTGGGCCTTGTTGAGGATGTCGCTCAAGGTACTGAGGAGGACCGTTATAGTGTGTGCCAGACGCAGGAGGATATTCTTGGTGTCTAGGAGGCATGTGCATCGCTGGATCATATGGGGGACGTGCCGGCTCATACCCAGGTCTCTGCCAATGGCCTTGCTCTCTAGGATCTCTAGAATCTCTTGGGTCTCTTGGATCTCTTGGATCTCTCGGATCCCTGGGGTCTCTGGGGTCTCTATGATCTCTTGGGTCTCGATGATCTGGAGCACGGGGATATTGTGCAGCTCGTTGTTCCATTTGACGCGCATACTCCTGCTGTTGATGCATCGCGTGTTGCCGGGCTGGATCACTTCCAATCATGGCTCTCTGACGCTGTTCTTGTTCACGAAGCTCCAGCTCGCGCTCGTGTCTCTCACGTTCGTGTCTTTCTCGTTCATGGCGCTCCCTTTCGTGTCGCTCCCGTTCTTGTCTCTCCCGCTCCTGTCGTTCCCTATCTGGGATGAACCTCTGCTCGTCATACTTGAGCACTCTAATCGGACGCTCGGGATTGTATTCCTCAGATGGCCTCATCTCCTCCCTGTGGCCATACATTTCTGGGCCTGGCCGACCCACCTCAATCGGTCTCGGTGGCGCAATAGGTTGGAATGATTTCGGCTGGCTGTTGGGACGGGGAGGTAGACCGCTATTAGGCATGCGCACCTGATCCCTTCCGTGTTCGGTTGGAGGCATCTGAGGCCCTCTTGGGGGATACGCCTGCGGTGTGCTGTAGCGCTGAGCTTCTGGTGTAGAATTGTAGTTTTGAGCAGACGGTGACAAAGCTGTGGGGATCCTAGAGTCCCTGGCTTCATACAGACGATGGACCTCTGGAGTCTGTGGTCGTCGATAAGAACCATACTCTGGACACTGGGCTGGGTGCATTCGAGGCGACGCGTGAACTTGTGGGTTGTACCCCTGGCCAGGACCTGGACCTGGGCCAGGCCCATTTGACGGAGGTCCCTGTTGGTACTGAGGCGGAGGGGCTGGTTCTCTGCTCGGCGGAGGACCACCCAACATAGATGAAATCGACATGCTGCTTCCGGATCCTGCCGTTCTAGATAAAGATTCCAGCGCGGGGAGCTCCCGTCCTCGTGGAAATGCGGTGGGTGGTCCAACCGGAGGACGCGGCGGCGGCAGTCCATAAGGCGCCCCCATCTGATGTCCCGGCGGCCCTTGACCCTGCATATGCTGTTGTTGCGGCTGATGCTGCTGGGGAGGCGAGGTGGGTGGCGGCAGACCGCGAGTCATGGGAGGTCCCGACGTTATCGAGGAAGTACTTGGGTGTCGTGAATGCGCCGAGGGTGGCATGGGACCCGGGCCGTGCTCGGGAGGATACTTTCGTGAAGCAGGATAGTACGGGGGCGGATCGGACGGTTTTCGCGCGTGTATATCGGTGTAAGGAGCACCGGTCGAAGGAGGGTGTGACGCAGGATGGGACGGACCGGGTGGGTACTGCGGCGGCGGAGGCTGCTGCTGCTGCTGTTGCTGTGATTGTTGTTGCTGCTGCTGCGATGTCGCGGATGCGGATGCGGATGCGGATGCGGGAGGGAAGGACGGGCGACTGAAGGGAGATGCGACAGCGTTCCGCGAAAAAGGGAGCTGTGGTGGTGGCTGTCTTGGGTCCATCGCGGTTGACAAAAAACCATGAAATGACGAAACGTCGCTGATTTTTTTATATGATATTTTCCCCTGCTTCTTGGTTGGCTCACTCAGCACTTTCCCTCTTTCCCCAAGGGAGGTCCCTTCTGGCGGGTTGCGCGCCAAGACCAGGAACAAGCGGACAAGCAGCAAAGGGGCGTCGACAACGGCTGCGACCTACGACCGTTGTCGTCGTGGGTGGTGGTCGCGTTCCCGAAATGATCAAGTAAATAAGAATAAAAGAAGGGGATTTTACGAGTGTAGGTGGTTTGGTTGACGTGGGTCGGGAGCGGCAAGAGTCCAGGAGAGTTCCAGAGTTTCCAAGCAAGCGGGAAAAAGCATAAATTTTGCGGTCCTTGTCTCGTTCTGGGTCTGTTCTGGGGTAGGTTGGCCGATGCGTGACCACCCGACGTGCAGATTTCGGTTCCCAGGCTACCCACACGCGGCAAGGTTGGCGGTCCTTGCTGGCGGCCCTGGTTTGAATGTGGTCCGAGCTTTTTACCTTTTTTTTTTTTTTTTTTTTTGGTTGCGTTAAGTAGACCAAAAGTCGCGTGTGATTGGGCGGCGCGCGGGAGCCAAAAGAGGGACAGGGATTGGGGTTCGGCGCTAGTGGTGTATGACAGCAGGGGAGATCCTAATTCTGGTTTGACGAATGCCAATTTGCGGGAAGAGGGTTTTTGTTTTTGTGTGATGATGATGTGGCTTTGTTTTTGACACAACAAGTCTTCCTCAGGCAGGAATCGATTTATGATCGAGAAAATACGCTAGTGGCATAAAAAAGCTGCCCGACGACGGGCGATGGAATGAAAACCAAACAAACAACCCACCCACGATGGGAATCGGGTGGATGGACGGGCGGTGTGGCAGGCTGGCAGCATCCATCAAGATGCAACGCCGATTTGGAGAAGCTAGGCATGCAAGTTCGGCAGGGCAAGGAACCGATTTTTAACGAACCGCAAAAAAAAGGAGGGGTTTTTCTTTTTTCGGCATCCCACACACAAGTTACAACATCCCACCAAACTTGTTGCATGTTACCTGATTTCAAGGCAAACAACGCACACACATAATACAGGTAGATGACGAGGCATCCAATAAGACTACCAGACGAAACCAAAGAAAACAGGGTCGGGATAAAAAATGACTGGTTTAATCTGAACCTTGGTGTTGCTTCGTTTGGCTTGTGATCATGATCCCGTCCGGGTCACTTGGTATGCCGTGGTCGGTGGTCGGTAGTCTGGGCCAGGTCCCAAGTATGCATCGGCGACCCTCGTGGACAATCTCCAAATTGTTATTGTTTTTTTAATTTTTCTTGTCTCTTATCGTGCATATGTATGTCTTGCTTTTTGCCGCGCAAATCATTCTTGTAACGGTCCAACCACCTGCGCCCACACACCTCACCATCCTGCATGTTTGCGTATCTCGAAATGGCGGTCTCCTAATGCATGTACATGTACAATGTACCATGAACCACATTGGGGAAGAGGGGTAGATGGAAGATACCTCCCGTCCCTGGACTAGGTTGACCGTTGGGCAGGAAAAAGAAAGAGAAAGGAGGGGAAAGATAAGAATTGCCAAAAAGTGCCATCATTATCCGTCACATCGTCTCAAATAATATACCAGATTTTACATACCTATACATGGGGGTAAACATAGTGCATACAGAGAGACGTGTGTTGGATGATGGTGGTGGCTGTTGGAGAAAAAGTGGAGTTGGATCTCAGGGACTTCAGAAAAATGAGACCGCGGCATGTTCCCGTGAATCATGGACCCACCTAATCGTTCTCAAACCCCTGTCCATCAATTCATCTCTCCTCTTTTTTACCCAATGTTGACAGCCGCCCGTGGCAGGTTGTTTGTTCCCCTCCGCCGGCCCTCTCCGACGCAATTACATCTTACATTCCTGACGCGGCTTTGGATTTTGTATCAGAATCATTTTTCAACCGTTTTGTTTCGATCCGTCCCGGCGCAAGCCACAAAAGAAATAAATCTGCACTGGTGGGTATTCGGAGTATTTTTGTCATCAATCACATGTAGATCGCTGATCACCTCAAATTCCCTGTGAGGACGCACGGCCCCGTGCTTTCTGGTCTAGAATCTCATGAACAGGCGCCATGTTCTTCTGGTCACTTGGACAAGAAGGCATCCGAGCTACACAGATTTGATCACCAGACAAACGTGGTCGCCATAACACTTACACAATGAGGCTCAAGATCAAAAGTCTCTTTCTCTGTCATGGGGCCAAAAATTATGTCATTATTTCTACTTGACTAAAAGTCATAGGATTGAATTACTTTAGGATTCCCCTCAGCCATCCATCATCAAAAAAAAAAAAAAAACAATATTCCCTTCAAGCATTTGGCACGCCGGGGGCGGCCAACGCCAACAATTCAGGAAACTTTGGTGTTCCCAAACCCGTCACAGGATCCCACCCAACAGTGGCATTCCACGAGGCGGCCGTTCTGATAAACTCCGGCCTATATCTGCATCCAGTTCCAGCACCCTGTGTAATGTCGGTCCACGCATTGGGATTCGCATACAGCCAAGGGTTCAGGAATCCAAGGGGTTTCTGTCCTTGACTTCTTCTTGCAGCATTGAGCAGCGCAATGATGCCCGCCACTACCGGTGCTGATGCGCTTGTTCCTGACAATAGAGCTAGGTACCCCTTGTCGATGACATAAAAGGTGTTACCCTGCGCAGCAACATCTGGGAATCCGCGGCCTCCACGATCAAAGTATGGCGCATACGTGTTGCCAATTTGTGCCAAATATGACTCAACCGCGGCGCTTTGCCAGGCGGGTCGGTCATGATACATGCTGAATCCTCCGCTCGAGAAAGAAGTACCTTGCTCGGGCTGGGTCCCAAGTGTCGCTCCCACCGCGGTTACCCACGGGCAGCCGGCGGGAAACATACTCTCAAAGTACGTCGAGTTGTTGGTGTTGCTCTCGCAGTAGTTACCTGGGCCAGAGTCCCCAGACGCAAAAAGGACCGAGACACCTCGAGCTCCGAGCTGCATGAACATGTTGCACACGCGGAGGGCATATTCTCTGGGGACGGACTGCTCTTCTTCGCCGTAAGAGACAGAGATTGTTTGCGGTAGCTGGACGTCTGGGAGTCCGAGGAGGTATTGCAGCCACTCAAAATATGGCTCATTGCTCCCCGGTGGCGTGGATTGACCTCGAGTAGGAATCAAAGGACCGCGGCCGGCTGTGCTGTATTGAAGGATCGGAATAGGGTAGCTCATGCTCAAAAGATACTGAACGTCGAGATTGGCCTCGCCTGTGGTGAGTTAATACCTACGCATAATCCAATCAGTGGTGGAGTGGTCAAAGACTTACCGCTGTCCTGCCAGCTCTTTTGGTCGTCCAAGCCTCCGTTGACCAACTCGACGGTAAAGTTCTGACCCAGTGCGGCAGGCAGATACTGAGCCTGGAATTTCTGAAGGTCGTCATAACGGGCGTATTGCTCAAGGAATGATGCAAACGCGACCTTATTTCCGGTGTCATTGGTTGGGGTGTACTTTACGTTGTAGAGGTCCCTCAAGCAGCTGGGGGTGATATACCTGCCGCAGTTAACGGATTGGTTATCCGCCACAGCGAGCTTGATGCCGTGAACGCGCTCAGGACGGTACATGTCGAAAATGGTGGACCTTTGCGGGTTTGGCTGTCCAAAACGAGTGGTCGGCTGCACGAGATCGATGTGGCGGGCAACTTGGTCAGGGACGGCGTATGATAGAGCCCGAATCTTGGGGGACTTGTCTTCGTCGTCGGAATTCTTGAACCAGGCAAACCTTGTGTCCAGGAGGCGGTTGGCCTTGGATACCGTGGTGGTAAATGTGACCCAGTCGTTGTCAACCGCCGGTTGGATGCCATGGTTTTGAAGCCATTCAACAACGGCCGAAGTGGCAGCGTCAGAGGGGGCAGTATACGACTTGAGCTCCTCTCGCGTCATGTGTTTGCCATAATTGACGTGTCCCGGGGTTGAAATGTCCAGCACGGCTTGCTCCAAGGCTTGGGCATGTTGCTGCTTGAGGCCCACACGCAGGAGAACCTCTTCCTCTGGCTCGGCAGATCTGACCTGCTTCCAGCCGTGTGGGATGGCGGCGAGCGCGTCCATGACACGGGCCGAGGCGGCAGTTGCCAGCAGGAGAGAGGAGAGCAGCAGCATGATGACGACAGGTGCGTTGATGGTGCTGCCGTCCAAGGTATGGTAAAATGGAGTGGTGGTGGTGGTGGTAGAAAGGGAAACAAGTCTACCGGAATTCTCCAACTCCCGAGCCAGAGTTTAAATGGATGAGGGACGGGAGGGGCAAACAGGAAAAGGTTCAGATCCATGTCGTTCCTGATCAATTAGTTACAACATGATCCTAATTGGTTGAAGGCCATGCTCGGTGCGAGGTAACACCATCCAGCTGGTGAACCATGAATCCTCCCTTCTTGGGAAAGCATTCCGTCCTTGTTGGGCAGGCTCGAGCCAAGTGTTATTCGGCATTTGCTTTGCACGTTGAGGAAAATGTCAAGCTGCAGGGGTACGCAGGCACAAGACAGGCAAGACGGGCACGACAGGGGTTCATCGAGATTGGCGCTTCCTTGGCGACCCCACTGATCCCCCTCGGCAGATCAGCCGGTGTGTTATTTCCGTGCAGGCGGGACGGCATTTTATCTTCGCAATTGGCCTTTTCTCAGTCCCCTCCACGCCGTTCCAAAGCATCCGGAACTGAAATTGATTTTATTGAAACTCCGAAGCATTTTTCCAAGAATCAGATCTCGTGTCAGATTTGTCATGGAGATAATTCTTGTGCATTGCAACTTGATCCCGTGTGTGTCTTGTCCATTTTAGCATCAAAAGTCTATATTTGTTATTTCCAAATACCTTTTCCCATTCAGACGGAGCTTCTGTTAGGCTCGGGGCCTTTATCGTGCTTGTATTCGGACCGAGGTGGTGGGTGGTCTTCACACACGACACAGGGGAGGGACCAACAACCGTGTATCGTGCCACCCTGCATGGCTTAGAAAACGAATGGAACAAACCAACGCCGTTTGGTTGCAAATTGTAACGAGTTTTCAAAAGACAAAGTGGGGGGTTGGCGGATGGGAGTTGGCCACCAAGGTATCACAGTGTCACCGTCGTACAAGATGCAGTGGTGATGTCAGTCATTATCCAAAAGCTGGATAAATGCAACATATCATAGAGAACCCAGTGGTCATAATTCATCAAGGTAACAAAAACAAAAATAATAATACACGTAATAATAGTACAAAACAACTTTTCCCCAAACAGCAACCGTTACACAGCACGGTTAACCATCTCCTCTCTCGACTCGGTAGGACCAAAAGCCTGACCCCCTTCCGCGGCCTTCTTCTCCTCATCAATCGCCCGACTGGGCCTTCCACTGGGCACGGCCGTGGTACGATCATCCATATCATCGACGCCGGTAGCGTGGCCACGATGGTGGAAGTACTCATCATCTCTCTTCATGCGCGTGGTGTATCCAGGAGGCATCCACTTCGATGAAGTCCAGGGCTTGAGGCTCTTTCCTTGGCTGTACATGAGGTCGACGTTCTCAAGACTGAGACTGACCGACTCGTAGAGGAAGAAATAGACCAAAAGGACTCCTGCAAGGTTTGTAGCAACAAATACGAAGCCGTAGGCATATCCGATTCCGTCCGTTGCAAGTGGTGTGAGGAAGGAAATCATGACTAGAAAATAATTAGCCAGTTGGTCTTGTGCTCTGAAAGGAGAGGTAAACTTACAGTTTCCAAGCCAATTTGTGGCCGTGGCAAGCGATGCTTGCTTAGCACGAGTGCGGAGAGGGAAGGTCTCGCCAATGACGACCCAACAGATAGGGCCCCAGGTGATGGCAAAAGATGCAATGAACAAGGCAGCCGACACAATCATGAGTATGCCTGAGGTTCTGTTATCCTCAGGATTCAGAGCTGTACCCATCGAAGCAAAGACTGCCAACCACACAGCCTGCCAAATACCGCCAATGATGAGGGGCCACCGACGACCGTACTTTTCGACAACGTAGAGACCAAAGAAGGTACAGAACACGTTGACGGCGCCAAGAATGAGCTGTACCTGAATGGGGTCGTCAACGCCCGCAGACTCGAAAATGGTGGCTCCGTAGTAGAAGAAATAGTTGATGCCGGTCCACTGCTGAAGGAAGTGAAGTGACATGCCCAGAATCGTTCTATAGACCTGTTTTGGAACACCGTTCGGACGGGGGATGAAGCATTCAGCCCAAGAGCCAATGCCGACAGCCTTCTCCTTCTCCAAAATCTCACGCATTTCGTGCATATCGTCCTCGACAAACTGATTTTTGGGGTCGTGCTTCATTCCGCGGAGACGAGCCATGGACAAACGAGCATCTTCCCATCTTGACCGTGCCGCAAGCCATCTAGGGGATTCAGGGACCAAGAGAATTCCCAGTCCAAGAGGAACCGAGAAAGCGATGCCGAGGCCAATGACGATTCTCCATGATGCTGGTGAGTCCTCAATCTGTCTCACGGCGTAGTTGATGATGTTTGCGATGAGAATGCCAAAGGTGATCATGAGCTGGTAAGATGCAACGACGGCGCCACGAATCTCACGGGGAGAACATTCCGACTGGAACATGGGGACACCCACGGATAAGTTTCCTACACCGAGACCAGCGACGAATCGACCCATCATCATGTGTACCCAGGTGTTCATGGCCGTGATTTGAATGACATTGCCGATAATGAAGATGGCGACACCAAAGGTCAAGCTCTTTCTGCGTCCCCACCAGTCGGCAGTATAAGAAGCAGTGAGAGCGCCAAGAAGTGTGCCGATGCTCATGAGTGAGACGAGAAGGGACTGAATGATGGGTCTGAAGAGTCTTCCCTCTGGTGTGTCGATTTGTCCAAAGCGCTCCTTGAAGTCTACGAACAACAGCATGCCCGAGATCTGACCGGTATCGTAACCAAAGAGAAAGCCACCAATCGAGGTGATGGCCCCGAGGATCAGGGCCTCAACACCGCAGTCGGCGCCATTGATTCGAATGGACCTGTGTTTGTGATTAGCTTGAGTAAGACATGCCGCACAATGATATATCAACTCACTTCTTTCCGAGGAACATCTCGGCGAGTTGTCGTCGACGTCGAGTATACTATTATGGGGATATACACAAACAATGGGTATTCACAAATGTCATGACTTTTTTTCGAATGGAGAAAAAAAGAGGAGCAAAAAATTAAGAAACATGTGGGAGGGATCTACAATCCTCATATACAAGCCTGGAAAACATGGGAGACAAGAAAGACATTGAAGCGTCGATCATCATCATTCCCCCAATCCTCTCCATCTCTGACCGCGATGATGTCAATGTCTTACCCATACCTCATATGGGCTGTGAATGCATACGCCGCCGCACTGAAAAAGGAAATCCTATGGAACAAAAGCAAGAAATCATTTTTTCTCGAGCCTCGAGGCACCTTCTGAACAGAAAAGAAGTTGACCAATCAAAGACAACAAATCCCGCTCCAACTCAAGCCCTGTGACGCAATGCTGTGGGGATCCTGCGGAAAGGAAATCTGGGGAAACTTGGTGCGGTTCCGCTAATTAGTAGCTCGGCGTCCGTCAGGGCCCTTCCCCGTCAAAGGATTTTGGATGAGGGCGTCATGGTGGTCACGAGATGCCTCTCTTTTTCTTTTTTCGGGGTATGGGTTTTTATTTTTTGCATCAAAACAAGGTTGCAAAACAAACCCGCTTGCATTGAAGATACAATTACAAAATACAATTACAAAATGTTTGCTTTACCAACCTCACGTCATCTTTTCCAAGGGCACGACCGCTCAATATGGCTTATCAAACTTTAGACGGGGATATCGAACTTCAAGCTGGGGAGATGAGTATCAATCCCACGAAGAAGATGCGGCCGTCTCACTCTCAGTCTCGGATTGTACCAGTGCAAGCAAACGCTTCAGACGATCTTTTTCCATTTGAGGAGTACGTGCAGCCATGCGTGCCATGGTTAGGTGATACCAGTGATACGACTTGACGGCAACCCCGCCTGAAATGGTTCCGGTTCCGGGGTCAAGAGACATCCTCAAACTCAGTGAGTGGCATGCCAATCAGACATCACAGATGTCATAATCGGATGTCAGTCGCGGTGTTACATGTCAACGAAAAAGGATGACAATAAAGAAAGAGAAAATAAACCAACCCCAAAATGGCATCAGAAATATGATTGCTGATGAGTCTTGACTGAAAATGAGATGGTTGAACTATGATGGTCAAGCTTGTTTCTTTTTTGTTCCAACAAGCGAATATGTTGAATACAGGTTTGTCAGATGAGACGAGCGAAAGAGACAGCCCTACATACCATCCCACATCCGCCCAAACCTTTTTCCTTTTCAGCTTTTTGTCAGTCGCAATCCTGCAAAGCCAACCCCTGAAGATTGCTTTTCTTCCCCTTGTAAATGAACAGGAAATCCGGTTGCAGATGGTGCACAGGACAATCCAGTTCCACTAACAAAATTTCGAACCCAACCCACAACCCCTCAATGGGTGAGAAACCTTTTTGCCGCCCACTACCAACCAGCCCGCTCCCCAAAAATGATCAACCAACAGCCCAACATCTAAAAAAAAACCTCTTCAAAAAAAGGTAAGGCAACTTCTCTTTCATGATTCCTGTTTGCTTCAGAAATCATTTCTTTTTTTTTTTTTCCTTGAATTTCCTTTCCTTCCTCTCTCTCCCCTCCCAATCATATCGTTGCGCATTTTACCCAACCCGCAGTTTCCATCCTCCTCCTCCCCATCTCCGATACCAGACCGGATCCATTTTCCGCCCCATTCCGCCCACCCACACCCACACAATACCTACCTTACCATGATTCTTCATTGCCAAAAAGACAAACTCCAAAAGTACGAACATGATATCCCTTTTTTTTTCGCGCAATCTCCCTTCTTTTACATATTCTAACATTTCGATTTTTTTTTCATCAGACCACATGCAAACCAAGAAAAAGAGCCCTGATCTGCAAAAATTGGCCTGGACTCTCCAGCGGTTCCCCTGCCCGCCCGCCCGGCGTCACCGATACATGCCTACCCTACCGGCTCGCTCACGTTTAATTTCCCAGCGGACTATCAAACCTCTTTATTTTTTGTTCAACTGTATACAACCTCCGATCCCGTCAAAAAAATAAATACAATCTAAAAAAAAATACTTGCAACATCAGCGAACGAAGAGGCTACGAATCCCGAGGAAACCCGCTGGCATGGAACGGGGCCGGGGCCCCGTTGAAGCCCAGTCTCACCCCACCCTCGAGAGAAAAAGAGACCTTGCAGGATATTGGCACTCGACCTCGACTTAACACACAGAGAGACACTCCGCAGGCCGGCGTATCAAAAAAGAAGACAAAAACTAAAACCTTGAGAGTCAATTGAATGATCACGTACGGACGGACACACACAAAAACTAGAACAATAACAGTCAAAAAGAGCACACCAAAAACGATATCCGCCCTCGGTCAAATTCCAAAGTTACTTCCGCCAGCTGGCATCCGCTTTCTCACCCTTCCTCTACTCCCGCGTCGGGTGGAATACGAGTGCGGCATCCAACGGTATCAAGCTTTGTCTAGCGCAATCACATCGTTTCCCCATTGCAAAACATCAGACACCATCGGCTAACAAGTTTTGGTAGACACAAGAGCAAAGACATCACGACAGTCACATCACAACAGAACCGACAGAAAAAAAGAGGCCATGCCAGAATTCAACGAAAAAAGTTTGTGATTTTGCACAGCGCTGCCAACCACCAAATATTCAGGGAGCTATAGTTTGCTCCATTTGTTTCTTCTCTTTCTAATTGTGGGTACTTTCTTTCTCTTTCCCCCTGATCGATCTCTCTCAAAGTTCCCTCCCCCGAAACGCCAATATGAAAAAGACTCTTTTCTTTCTTTCTATTCGCCGGTGCCAAAGAAAAAAAACCTTGCATTCTCTCTCTCCTCCAATTTGCCCCCGGGTTGGGAACAAATACGGAGAAGAAGCAGGTTTGGCATCTATGCAATGCGGAACCGATAAGAAACGAAAATTTCCTCAAAAAGCCCTCCCCCATAAAACCGCTGCTGGCATAATAATGTCGGTGATGATGGCTGGTGAAAGATGGAAAGGGTATTGACAAGAGCAGCGAGACAAATGTCTCGTTGCTCCTAAATGACCAAAACCATCCAACCATCTCCCCCCAGTTCTCTCCGCTAGCCAGGCTTTACACGTCGCTACTCATAACACAAAAACCACCGTTTTCCCCCGAATGAAATCCCTTTTGTCTTCTCTTTTTATCGCCGCCGCCCTTTTTTTCTTGGATGCCCATTCTTAAAAAGAAAATGCCCAACTAGGTGCTCATGATTGGTTTTGTTGTGGTGAACACCCCCTCCAAACTCCGTTGCTGAAGCATCCGAAAAAAAAAAATCTCTGCTGCATTTGCCCAGGAAGTCCAGGGCTGGTTCCCCTCCAACAACGAAAAATGGTCATGGAGAAGTTTTGCAGCGGGAAGGTTGGCAACCAAAGACCCGCGAAAAAGGGAAAAAGAGGTTAATATGGTACAGGTTCAATATTCCTACAAGTTGAAGGGAAGGAGAGGAAGAGGAGGCAGAGCTGTGAAAGTCTTGGTTGCAGAGGCGCTGAAAATTCTGGGATTTTGACGGCGAAACTTGAAGATGATTAGTGGCAGGACAGCTGTGTCTCGTCTATCACCGCCGCAATAAGTGTAAGGGAAGACGCCATGAGGTCAGTCCCTTTGCATAGCCGATCTTGAACATGGCCAAGTCCAGTATAAACAGAAACAGGTAAGTGGAGAGGAAAAGGAGTAGGAGAGGTTGAAGGCGAGAACTGGACTGTGTGCACATGTCGGCGAGGTAGGTAAACGCAGGCCCATGATTGATAAAGACATGGTGCGCTTAGTCCTCCTCCGAGTCGAGCTCGTCGTCACTGTCGACGACGCCAGGTTGAGCAGTAGCAGGCTCGGCAGGCGCCGCACCGGTGCCCTCGATCGACTCCATGGGCTCTTGGCTTCCAGAGGGTTGGCGAGTAGCTTGGGCGCGCAGCTCGTTCAGTTGCTGAATCCGACGTTCCTGTTCCAACTTGCTCATCGGCTTGTTCTTTTTGGACTTTGTAGCCGAAGACTTTTTGTTAGTCAGAGGCTCTGCTGCAGCTTGATGGGCTCTCTCCTTCTCCTGCCTGACGACCTTAGCTTCAGGATGGGCTTTGCAGACAATGTCGTAGATCTTAGCCAACACATCATCAGAGAGAACCTCTATGTCAAGCTCCAATTCACCATCCGGGTTCTCATCCTGACCCGTGTCCTTCTTGATGAGATCGATAGCCCGCTCAAGGTGGATACCATCTAGCTCACCGATATACGTGGTAACTACATCCTTCTCGGCAGGCGTGATCTTGCGTCTGGGAGCTGGCTTTTTGGGTGCTGGCTTTCTGAATGACCCAGAGGACGCTCCACCCGGACCAGAAACGTTTGCCTTTTTAGCGTTGGCGCCAGCGTGAGAGGGAGCTTGCTTTTTGGACTTGGCAGGCTTAGGCTTCCCAGGCTTCTTTGTTGGCAAACCCGTCAGCTTGGCCCTTTCTTGCATGAGGGTCTTTTGTAGCATAGCTATGATGCCTTGAGAAATCTCCACGGCTAGGATGTCATTGCCGGCGTTGAGCAGATTGTTAAGCTTGTTCTGTTCCTCTGCAAGACGTTCCTGAATGCCTGCAATCTTGGTCTGAATGGCTTTCTGTTCATCGTCCATCATCTCATCACCATCAGATTCGGGGTCCTCATCGTCAGACTCGTCCTTGATACGAGGGCTAACAACGGCAGCAGGTGGTGCATGCTTGTTCAGCCACTCGTCCTTCTTGGACATCTCAGTCCGGTAAAGATGCTGCAGTCTCTTTGCTTGCTCATATACTATATGATCCTCGCCGTTGAACAACTTGCAGTTCTTAACGATAAGTTCAAAGTCCCGATCAAAGTCTTTGAGAGTAACATAATCACCAGCATGAAGCTTCTGGGTCATGAGAGAAAGATCCATTGGCTTCTTGACTATCTTGTAGTAGGTAGGAATGTTGAGAGCGACAGGGTCAACGGGCTGAATGAAGGGGCCATTGAACTCGAAGTGCTTGGACTTTTTGAGCTCGGTCAGCACCTCGTCGGCGAAGCGAAGCTCTGGCGGAAGCTTCTTCTTGCGCTTGGTGTCGTAGGGCAGATCGCGCGAGTGCGCCGGCTTCAATGGGCGCTTGTTGCGGCTGTCAGCCTTGGTGCTATCACGCCTGATGAGCGGCACGCCATTATTCCCAGCTGGAATCGCAAACGCAGGGTTCTCGGCAAGAGCAGCTTTCGGCGCGGGACTAGCAGCCTTTGGTGGACGCTGAACAGGCGAGGGAGCAGCTGCCGGAGCGCTGGAGCGAGGTTCGGCGTGCCTCGTTGGGTGCTGTTTGACAAAGTCCTTCCGCTCAGGCTTTGCTGGCTCAACAGCTGAGTGAGACGCCATTCTCTGAAGAATGGCTCTTCTACACTCTGCGGCCTGGGTTGTCACCTCATGGTTGGGCCCATTGAAAGAGACCGAGTTGTCAACCAGGAGTTGGAGATCAGCCTTGAAGTCACCCAGAGTGATGTATGGACGACTATCGCCACGAAGCCGCTTCTCCATGGAGCTAATGTCCACTGGATTGGCGACACGTGCCGAATACTCGGCCCACAGAAGCGGCCACAGCGTTTGTACCGGCTGACGGAAACTGAGTCCGACCTTGGTTTTCTTGACCCCAGCAAGGACATTCCTGATCTGTCTGTTTTGCCACTCCGTAATCACGTTCTTATCAAGGGAGTCATCATCCAGAGTCTTGGGCTCTCCGTTTGGCTTGTACAGGGAAGCAGGGCCGTTTCCGGACTTCTGGTCAATATCCATGCGATCCTGGTGTTCGACCTTTGTGCGCTTGGCCACAGGCTCATCCTCACTATCAACGTCGCGCTCTCGTGTGTTTTTGGCCGGCACTTGGGGAGACGCAGAAATGCTGGGATCAGCTCGTTCGGTAGTTTCAATCGGAGCATCAGTGGCATCGACGGTGGGGGTTGCAGGGGGGATCTGGCTGGCGGTGGTCTCTTGGGTGCTGCTCTCTGCATTGTCAGCAGCAGGCTCCTGCGTATCGGCCATGACGACGTCTTCCTTATCAGCATTGAAAGCAGATGCAGGAACAGTCTTGGGCGATGGAGTCGCTTCAAGCGGAGTCACATCGGCAGCAGGGGTCTCCTTTGCAGACGTCTGGGGTGTTTCCTTGAGCTCGGGGTCAGACTTGGGTTCGGTTTGCGACTCGGTCTGAGCTTCTGGGGCAAAATCTTGTGTGGACACGGGTTGCGACTCAGGCGCTGATTCCACTTTGGACGAACTCTCATCCTTTGACGGCTTCTCCTTTTTGACCGATACTGCTGGCGGCGCATCAGGCATCTCGGTGTCGGGGGGCGCGGGACCATTAATATCTACTTTCTCAACTTCCGCCTCCAAGTTGACAGGAATTGTCTCCTCCTTCATCTCGTCCGATCTGTCAACTTCAGATGGCTTCTCGTTTGAATCAGCAACCTCGTCGTTCCCCGCTGGGGTAGCTGTTGAAGTTGCGCCGTCGTCGTTCTTGGTAGACTTGGTCTCGGCAGTCGAGGCTGCGTTATCGGTTTGAACTGGGGTGGTTCCGAGCTCAGGCTCTGTTAGGGGTTTGTCCGGTGAGCTGTGTCTGTTGGTGGAGAAGAAAAAGAGGGATGGTCAGCGGGTGATCAGAAGAATTGAAATAAAGGAAAGAGGAAAAAAGAGGAGAAAAAGGTGAATTAATAGGTAATGTGGAAACCTACCCATTGACCTCCACAGTGCCATTCAGAGTTTCCTTCTCCAACGCCAATGGGGCTTGGAGGGGCTTCTCTCCAAGAAGCGCACCTTCCGATTGCTGTGTAGTCATGACTGCCATGCGTAATGGGGATTGGAGCACGTTCAGGCACGACGCAACATTTAAATCGACTGTGGTAAGAGTGAATTAGCGACGCATGTCAGATTAAAAGAATTAACCCGATGCGCAACGTTTGGGGGTAATGCGATAGCGGAAATTCGGTCTTCGTCGCAAAAGTCGCTGTTTCCGGTCGCAAAAATCGAGGAATTGCAGCGAAGTAGTGCTGAAGTTGATTAAATAGTTGTGATTGTAGGGTAGTCGCGATGATGTGGTGATGCGACTTCGCAATGATGATAAGAATCAATCGAAGCGCGCACGATTACTAACAAAGTGTGGCGACGACGGTGAGGTGCGCGATCGCGGGAAAAGAGGCAATTGGCGCGTGGCGGGGGGAGACGGAGGGTTATGAGGGTTGAGAGGGTTATAAGAGGAGGGTGGGTGCGGGTGGAGAAATGTGGTACGTGCACACGCGTTGAATCGCGAAACTGGAAAAAATCGAAAAAGGAACAAGAGAGAAAAAAAATTGGCAACCACTCACAGATTCGCGAAAGAAATGCGCCTGGGGGGGAAGGCTGAGAATTATAGCTCCAGGGTGGGTAGCTAGCCTTGCGAGCAAAGTGATTTCTCGGAAATGGAAAAACTCGGACGGGTGACCGGGGGTGAAAGGTACAAGAAGGAGGGAAAATAGTTGGAAATGGTGGCTGGGGGATGGTCGTTGATAAAAAGAACCCGTGGACCGAAAAACGGAGTGCGGGTGTTGTCACTGATTTTGCGCCTCTTCGCGGCAAAGAGAAGGGGCCCGTTGCTGGGTTGCTGGGTTGCTGGCTGGGTGAGGGGCCCTGTGCGCGGCTTCTGGTTGGTCGCTGCCGGGGGCGGTCTGTTTTTGTACCGTGATCACTTTTTTTTTCTTTTCGAAATATCTGGGTGAAAACATGTGTCAGTCCCGGTCGGCAGCTCGGGGCTATTTATCAGAGCTGCTCTGCTCCAGCCTGCAGGGAGGGGATCCGCCTCTGACTGGCTTGATTGGTCTTGTTGATGCAGCTTCGCGACTCCTGGTTGGCCACTCTCCAGATAAAGTGGGCCGTGCGCGAGAGAAACGGGGAACACAAAGTGTCTTCTGTGCCACACCCAGCTCGATTTTTGTCCTTGCACCAAGCTCAACAAGCAGCCAGGGAGGAAAAGCTCATCATCAGGCATCCTCCTCCTTCCCTTCCATCAGCCGCTCATCGGCACGAAATGTGCTCAAATGCATCAAAAGCCATCAAAAGTCATCAAACCAACGCCGCAACTGATGCAAATGCAATGCAATCAACTTACAATACTGTTTCTAGGTTTTGCTTCCTTTTCTTTTAGCGACACCAGCGACTATGGATGATGATGGTGATGATAAGGTGATTGTCGAGACCAGAGGTGGTCGCAGTATCGCCGGATGCGACGCGCAATTGGCGGCAACAGGTTCTTGGTGCACAAAAAAGAAGGGAAAACTGGAACAACCTGCACCAAGCAAGATGCGACCGGCAAGCCGCAAAACTGCTTTCAGTTCTCTCAATCTGTCTGCGGAACCCTCGGAGTTGGATGCGATGGGTTTATGTGAGAGCAGTAAACCGGGGAAATTGATTTAACAACTCGAGCCCAGGTTTCCAGATGTCAGCCTGAGATGTCCTAAATTGACTGGCGACCTGGAGGCAATTTGTCGAGATGGCGAGTTGATGGCAACTGAGGCAATGGATTGCTGCCTTTCCACCGATACCTGAAACAAGCAGCTGCGCTGGGTTGCAACCGACGCTTGAGCCTGGGAATACGCGATAATGACGCGAGTACGGAATACGTTCAAGTGGTTTTCCCCTTTTTCAAGAAAGACAGGACACAAATGTTCCTTTTTTTGTGAGCACTGGGCCAGCCTCAAAGAGTCAAGACGCGTCGCGTCGAGGTGAGGTGAGATAAGAGATACGCAGGAGGCGGGTTGTGGTACCTTGCCGATTCCAGGATGGGGGCGCAAGAGTCCAGAGATTTTTTTGCGGGCAAAGATTGGTAAAATGTGAAATCGGGGATCGGGATTTGATTTGTAGGTGCTCACGGTTTCCTCCGCTCTGGACACGCAAGGAGCAAAAGTGGTTGGTCTCAGCCAATCACAGCACTGATGTCAGGTTCACCCAGCTTCATCCAGCTTGACGCCTCGCCATCGCCCGCTTGCTCAACTCTATAACCACTTCAGTTGGGCGTTTCTCCTGATCAGAAAACAAATGTCCGGGGAGTCTTGATCTCTGCACAATTATTGAAAAAGCATCCAAGCTTGTAAAAGTTGCAAACCCACTGCTTGAACCAAAAAATGACGCCGTCATCGCTATCAAACCCATGTCTTGGCGTAGTCTGCGCAACCAATCATCAACTCAATATTTGCCAAGTGTCCTTTAAAGTCGAAGCTTTTGCACAGCCACACTGTGCCGTCACAGACTCTCACAGATGCACACGGCAAGAGGTTGGAGATCGAATCCTTGTTCGTTTGAGCTTCAAAGTGGGAAGTTCGAGGCGGTTTGGTTGTGCAAACCGTCTTCCACCCGCTTTCTCCATTTCCCGAAATTATTGTCAGACCTCAATCCAAAAACCCAAACATCACATGACCGATCACGAGCATGCTGCATGCTGCCAAGCTATCAATTCGTGGAGTTGACCCGCTTTTCGTTATCGACTTTGGCTGCGGGGCCTGCCAAGCCAAGAATCGCAAAAAAAAAAGTTTGGCAGGCCGAGTTTCTCTGAAACTTCAGTCCCATCACAACAGTAAACACTACATTTTCCAAGTCTTGCTCAAATTTCGTATATTTCTTTATCGAAGCCCCAGTTTCGCTTCGAGACATTTCTAATTGATCTGTCTTGGTCTGCGATACCCCTCTATTACTATACCCAGATCGCCATCATGTCAACAAAAAGAAAAGCGACCACCATCGCCAAGCCGGTGGTGAAGCAGAGCGCAAAGGCGGCTTCCAAGACCAGAATCGACGAGGCACAAACGACAGTTTCTACCGGTTTGTCAGCAACATTAAACAACAAGCAGGAACCAGAAATCATTGAGCTCAGCGACTCGGACAGCGCCACCGGTGCCGTTAACAATGACGAGGAGTTGGGAGACGATGAACAATTGGACCAACAGATCGCATCCGAGACGAGGTCCGGCGAATCGGGAGACGTAGAGATGGAAAATACAGGCGACGCCTCAGATGGAGAGGACCAGCCATCTGAGCCCACATTTGGCGAGCTCCTCCGGGGCAATTCGACCGTCGATGTATCTGCTGCCGTTGCTGCTCAAGCAGCCAATGCCAACTCTCGCACCGAGATACAGCAGCGACACGCAGCAGGTCTTATAAGCAACAACTCCCTCGCGACCGTCCTGAACCAGGCCCTTCGAACCAACGATACCGATCTCCTCGAGTCTTGTCTCCAAACGACCGATAATGGGATTATCGAGAATACTGTCAACAGAATGGACTCGGCGCTCGCACCGCAACTTCTCGACCACCTTTCCGCTCGCATGCATCGTCGACCTGGTCGCGCTCTCAGTCTCATGATGTGGATGAAGCTCACCATGATTGCGCACGGAGGAAGTCTCGTCACAAACCCAGATCGTATCGCTCGCATGGGTGAGCTTCAACGCGTTTTGCAGGAGCGTGCAAAAGGACTTCCAGTTCTCCAGCAGCTCAAGGGTAAGCTCGACTTGTTGGACGCTCAGCTCAAGCTTCGTAAAACTGCCAGGCTTCAAGCCGCCGGGAGGTGGAACGAGGGCGACGGGCACGATGTTTCGAGCGATGACGAGGGTGATGACGATGAGGCCCGGATGGTCTATGTTGAGGAAGAAGAGAGCCACAGCAGGCCACTCGCGAATGGCGTCGGCCCATGGCATGCTGTCGACGATGAAGACGACTTCCCTGCTGCCAATGGCGTCATTGGGGACTCAGATGAGGAGTCGGACGAAGATTTCGGAGAGGAGCAAGAGGAGCTCGCCGAGGTTGAGTCGATGGATGAGGATGAAGTGGACCATGATGATGTTGAAGACGAGGAAGAGGAGATTAGCGAAGCGGAAGCTGAGCCTCCAACCAAGATCCGGAGAACATCAGCGAGGCTCTCGCAAAAGAAGTAGAGAACTCTCAGTGACAGGGAAGCGGACGATGTCATTGGTAATGGACCAAACGCCCCATCGAAGACAAGGGAGGGGACACACAATGTACGCTCCTGCGGAGGAGATTCGACGCGTTTTTAAGTACATGTACATCACATACATAAGCGAGGGCTTGTCAAATTATGAGATCATGACGGGAGTGTATAGGCCTACATGTAGACTCAAAAAAAGACTAATAGAGGGTTCAGCGGTTATGGTTGTTTGAAAATCTTGTTGCTTTCATGGATTCATTTTATATGTCAGTTTTAGTGACTGGATTACGTGGTCTTGCTGCTGAGTCAAGGGCATGGATCTCGATACCGATTACGATTATGTAGATACACATGAGCAAAAGGGGTTTCAGTACAGAAGAATTCAAAAGATTATGGAGAATCTTCCCTTCGCCCTCATATACACAAGGCTCGAAAGAGTGCTCGTTTCAGTACCCATGTGATGGACCTTGCTTGGATGAGCTGCCCGCTTTACGACGCGATGTGATATGATCCGTTACCATTTGGAAGCTGGTCGTATCATTGAAGTTCATCTGATGGAGGTACATCGCTGCAGCTGGTGTCAAGTCCCGTTGAGAAGTTACAACTTCATCTGAAGTCAAAATGTCTCCACTCTATTCTATACGATCATGAGGGTTTGCAAATTCCGTGACTCATCTGTAGGTGATATGTGGCAAGTTGAACCATCCGATCTGGAATCCGTTTTTGCAGTCTGCTGCAGCCTGCTGCAGTGGAGCGTGCAAATTACGTCTTCGGCCTATATAAATACTTTTCTTTCCTTCCTATCCTGTCTCTCAAATCTATTCTTTCACAGGGTCAACCTGAGCTTCCATTCTTTTACGGAATTACTTCGTTAACCTCACTACTGTCCTCGGCCATTCACGTCCAAGCCGAGGATAAACTTCCCAACTACATCATCTTTTAGATCGCCTTACATCCTCACGACCGACTTGCTCTGATGCCAGTTTTCATCACGACAATAATGAAGATGGCTGATGTCCAAACCGACACAGGCCGACCCAGTTTCGGCCGCAAGGATCCAGACCGCGCCCACTCTCCCCTCGCCGCCCTATTTATCGGTCTTTATCCTTCTGAGGATATCCCTCGCGTCATGTTTCATGGCGTCCGCGAGAGCCCACAAGAGGTCCGGACCTTCGTTTACGACAAGTACCTCAGCCAATACCACAACACGGAGCCAATCTCGTCTACCATGATGTTGGGGATCGAATGCGACAAGGACGACAGACAGGAGCTCCTGATTGACGATTTTCTTTTCGACAGGGTCTTGGACAGCTTCCGTCTGACTGAACAGGCGATAATTCCTTACTTGAACGGGACTCTCGGCCTTCATCTACTCAATCAAGATGCAGAGAGTCTCATCTTCCATCTTGGAACACCCGACTACTCCGTCATCTGGTCCTACGGTATCGACAGTCACGCCACACGAGGAATCATAATTAGCAGCAACGAAGAGGAACTCGTCGACTATATGGCCAAGGCCGCCCAAGCCCTCGAAGCTGTGAACCTTCACCCGCTTTATCCAGCATTATACCACTGCACCGCTGGTCTCGCCAGGATCCCTGCGTTTGATTTTGGTAACGTGACAATAAAGCCGCCCCTCATCACTGCCAACGGCTTAGAGAGCGACAAGATCATCAAGCAGCGGGCTCTAGAGATCAGCCCAACGAGAGACATAATCAATCGTCTGTTGCTGATACAAACAATCACGACTAAGCTAAGGGGCGTTGGATCTGATGAGGTTGGGGATTGGCTGAAAATTGCCTATAATCCCAATGTGGATGATGACGAGGTGGAGTTTTTGCAAGATGAAGCGGAGATAGTGCTTCGCAGAACCACGGAGAGCATGCTGCAGTTCCTGGGTAGCTTTCGAGTTGAGGTTCTTGAACGTTTGGCATCGTATTTGGCTCAAGAACACGGAGACAACTTACAAATTCAGGAGGTAAGAGTTTTTCCTCCAGTACCATAGTTTTTTTTTTTTTTTTTTTTAAAAAAAAAAAAAACAAATACTAACAAAATACTTTCAGGCTATGACGATGAAGATCAGAGACCTGGAAGAGTCTCGGACCTCGAGAGAACCTACCTGGGAGGCGATTTTGACCAGCCCAAAGGCACTAATTCTCATCCTGTGCGCGGCCTACATTTTAGTGCACTTCATTTTCGGTAACACTTGGGACTGAGAGACACGTACAGGAATGAGTGTCTTGGGTGGAAACCAAAAAAAAGATTTCATGAGATTGCATAAGGCATTTTTAGGTATATAGCTTTTTTTCATTTTTAGCTCCTTATTGCAGCAGGTAGATAATATAATCTTTATTTTCTAAGTGAGGTTCTCGATGATCTAATCGGATATTTAGTCACGCACAGTTAATTGTCACAATCCTACAGAACAAAGTGCTGATATCAAGAAGCATATAGGGTTCCCGCTCGCTGCAGAAGACATGGTGCCTGGAGCTGCTGAACTTGAACGTTTCTATGATGCTCTATTCTCCCTGGATGCATGATGAGTCACCTCCCGTCTGAATCATGATAAATCAAACAAAGATTCCATCCCAACACTTGCAACCCGCTGCAGTTTTTGCAATCTGCTGCAGTGGTCCCATAGAGGCCTCTGTAAGCTCTTCCTTCTCTCCATTTACCTTTTCCTCTTACAACATCTACCAAGAGGAGGATTTAAATTCATTCTTCATCGACGTAGCTACCTACACTCAGCCATCATTCGGACGACCATCAACATGAATTCTTCCTCACACAGCTCCATCAGCCGCCCGCAGTTTGGCCAAAAAGATCCCAATGACCCTCAAACCCCCCTCGCCGCACTCTTCATCGGTCGCTACCCTTCAGAACCGACGCCTCGCACAATGTTTTATGGGGTTTTAAAGGGCGAACAACAGGTTCGAGAGTTTCTCTTTGGCGATTACCGCACTGAATACAACAACAACAAGCCCATCGCCTCAGTGATGATGCTCGGCATTGATTCTTCCCAAAAAGACCGCCAGAAACTCCTCGTCGACCCTTTCACCTTTGACCAAGTCTGGGACGGTGCCTTTGATCTCGACGACCGGGCATTGACTGCCTACTCGAACGGTTCACGAGGCCTCCACGTTATCAGCGACACTTCGACCCGACCTGTTTTTTTCCTCGGCACGCACGATTATGCCATAATCTGGACCTACGATATTGAGAGCTATAGCACTAAAGGCATCGTGATTGGATCCCACGACAATGACATTGTTGACTACATGTCACATTCAGTGAATGAGCACGACAACACCCTCGTCTTCCATCCACTCTACCCGGCTTATTACCACGTCACGGTTGGGTTTAACAAGATCCCTCGCTTTGAAACCCACATCAAGAATGCAAAAAGATCCATAAAGGCAGCTCAAAATCACCAGAGTGCGTCTCGGCTTCTTGAGGAGTATACAATTGCCATGAAACAGACCAGAGACATCATCGATCGTCTTGGAGTAATTGTTGGGATATTTGCTCGGTTGAACGGTCCTATCAACGGGCGCGTTATCATGCTAAGAATTGCACAGCGCGGCGATGTCGAGGACGACGAAGAGGAAAGCCAGGAAACAAAGGAGGCGGAGCAAGGGCTGGAAATGGCGACCAAAGGACTCGAACAGAGTCTGGTCAAGCTGGAACCCCAGGTTCTGACAATAGTAATACCATATTTCGTCCAGGAGTATAAAACCCACCTTCAGATAGAGCAGGTAAGTGATCCTTTTCTACAATTAAAAAGTATATGGAAAAGTTAAACTGACTAGATAATTCCAGGCGCTAAAGATAAAGATAAGATCCCTGGAGCAGTTTGCGGTTGCTGCAAAGGCCGGAAGCATCACAATGATAATTGGGATCCTGGTTGTGGCTTATCTGCTCCTGACGGGAGTAATTAATTGGTAAATGTTCTTGGAAGGATTGGGCTCTATAAGCAAAGAGAATAAAAGCAAACACCAAAACAACCTCAATATCAAAAGCTGTTGAAAGATGAAATGACTTGCTCATAAGCCCGGGTGGGCGGAGGGGACGAAACTCGGGATACATTGCGGGAAGATGACAAGTCGCATACTGTAAAGAAATATAATCATCATATTCAGCTTACCAATCTAGCCAGTTACGTATTCGCAGTGGACCTAAGAGAAAAAAATGAATGATGAATGAAAAATGAAAAGGGAGAACAGTGTAAAATATTGGTGATAACCTCACTCTCGGCGACGACAAGAACGAAATTGTCTCACAAATGTGATGAGGAAAAAAAAACACAAAAAGCTCACCGCCCCTCTCCTAGTAGAGCAGGGACAGCTACGAAAACCCCTTGTGTGTGGGATTTTACTTTTGGTCTGCCTTTTTTTTGCATTCTCCTAGCAGAGAGATTTTTTTTTTTGAAAAGCGGACACGCACCCGATTCGAACTCGAGAACTCCTAGAAGATTTCAATCAGAGTTCGAGTCCTCCCCCCATATTTTCCCACCGCCACGCTGCATGCCGCTTGACCATTCGGTCTGCCTTTGGGGGGAGGCAATAGACCAAATCAGAAACAAGTCTTTTGAGGGGGAAAGTAGTATACTACGTAGTAATGCATCAAATAGCTTGTATGTATGTCTCGGAGGGGCGGGACATGTTTAGTTCCGGCCGAAGCCATTGGTTGGACAAGAGGGGGGAGATCGTCGATCTGAACACTACATACACTAGAGACACCCCCCTCATTTCGTGTGATGCCGTGCAGACAACTTTGGCGCTCTTGCTTTCTTGTGGCGGTTATGTAGTGTTTCAGCTTGGCAGACAGAACAGAGCTGGGCATCGAGGTCTGATGAATGATTGGTGTGGCAATTTACGCCACGAATTCTTTTTTTCTGCTCCTCTCAGGGGTTCGTCGTAATGGGCAATCGGGTGGTCCTGTCGTGGGGTGCATGTGCAAAATTATTTGAAATGAAAGACGAAAATGCAAAGTAAGAGTTAAATGCGTTTGAAGATTTCAGGGGAAAGGGGAGAAAAAGTGGCTTGAAGAGAACCTGGAATGGAATACTGATATAATATCCGTATAGACATGTCTTTCTTTTCTGGCGGGACGAAAAATGTTCTTTTCCCTTTTCTAGACGCCGTCGCACAGGTCTACATGTAGAAAATGGACACCAAGAGATCCCAAAGCCGAGGGATCGCCAATCCTCTGTCGTTACTGTTAATGGTCCAAACCTCCTTCGCTCAAGACCTACCAACCACCACCACTATAAACGCATTCATACGGCACACCCGCTCAATACCACTCATCACTGAAACACCGGTAGGCACTCCTCTACCCCACTCATTCATTTATGTATTCTAACTTGTGTTTCCAAGACAATCACACCACTTCCCACCTCCACCCCGCAGCTCAAAACCTCAATCCTAATCGCCATAACCCTCGGCGCAACCCTTTGTCTCCTCCTCCTTCTCCTCCCTCTCCTAATCATCTTCCTCCGCCGTCGACGTCGTCGCAAAGCAAACCTCCCACCAACACAAAGTAACCATGAACTTCTCCACCAATCCAGCGATATAACCCTCGTCACACCTACTCGCCCTCTCCCTCCTAGGGCACGAACCCCACTGGCCATACCATTCACTGGTTCTCACTACAAAAAAGCAAGCGTCAGCCACACCAATTCCGATAAAACCGGAGGTACAAGAGGGGAAAGTGTCGTAGATTCCTTAGATTGGGACTGGAAGAGGGTCTATGTCTATCCATTTGAAAGACATGATGGATTTAGGAGGGGAGAATCAAGGGCTAGTTCACGGTTGGGCAGTGAGACGGTATGTACTGCTGACGGTGGGAGATAATGAGAAAAAACGAAAAGTGGATGGGTAATAAATTTCAATTGTGATTAATGGTAATGCAATCATGAAGGATCATGGGGGAAAAGAGGTTGGGTTGGCTGGCCAGCTGATTTTTTATTGTAAAGATCGTTCCCAGGGAAATTTCTTCCCGATTCGGAACAACCTTTTGGTGTGGCAATAAAACCCACCCATGTCACCCACACCCCTTTGACCCACTCACCCTGTTGGGCGCTTCCACAGCACGTTTATTTTTAAGAACAACAGCACAGTAAATTAAAATTTGCCTTTCTTTTTTTTACAAAAGAAACTGGCGTTGAAATTAAGATATTATATTTAAAATAGGTAGACATATATATTTTAACCAAAAGGTAGCATAAACATCATTTCAATACATTTATTCACCCACATTCAATTTTCTCACACAAATTAATATTATTATTGATCTTACGCCGCCAGAGACAATGTCTCCATCCCTATGGGATATGCGGTCCCTCTACAGTAGTTTACTCGCGTGAGCGAACTCAAGTGCAAGCTGTGTACCAGATTGGTCCAGCAGCCAACTCTGCCCTTCTCCAACAATCCACTTGTCCGAGTTTCTGCTACCCGGCTTGGTGACACAACAGGAGCTTGTGCTCTTCCCAGAGCAATGTCACGTTAGAAAGTTTGTATCTTTGGTCACCGAACCCACCCCCTTTCTTCTCAAGGTGTGTTCACCTCCCACATTTCCACCCAGATCTCAAAACCCTGGAATTCTCATCCCACGGCGCCGTCTGCGTTGTTCAGCGTCCACTACCGGCGTAGTTTGTCCCTGCCCCTGGTCTGATAGAAGATTCCAGTTTTCCTCCTCTAATTCTTTTGCAAGCCTATACTCATCTTTAATAAGCCTTTCCATAACATTCAGCTTAAAAAGGTTCACATATTTCGACATCCACAAATTCAACTTTCAGAAATTAGTTCACTTAGAGCTGCGCAACGTTATCATTAGCCCACTGTCACGTATGGATGGATGGATGGATTTTATTTCGCCCGGAAGCACTAAGCCTAAAGGGCCTTGGCACGCTAGTTACATACAATTCGTCCCCTTCTGCCCTGAACTCGTACAAGCCCCTACGTTTCCCTCACGTGGTTACCTCATGCCTCTTAACTTGATTGTTGGCAGATCAACTTGGAGGCTGCGTTCTCCAAGTGTTCAGCGTCCTATCCTCAGCGGCTAAAGCGGGATCTGCTGGTTAAGGCTGTGTGGTGTTAGTCTAGAGGAGTTCCCGTACTGTGGGTTCAGTCTTTGTGTTTGTTCATCGTCCATGTCCAATCTCCCCGTCGCCAATGCGTACTTGAACGTTGCCCGGACCGCTTTCATGTCTGGCGACCACTCCTTGGGATCCGACGGCGCTTTCCCTCCCAGGTAGAACGAGAGGCTCCCTCGTCTTGCCGCTGTGGATTGCAGCATGCCTTTTCTTAGAGCTGTCCACCTTACGCATTGCAACAAAAAGTGTTCCACTGTCTCCCTCGCTTGGCCACAGATACACAAATCTGAGTCGATCGCTCCTATCCTACTCAGAAAGCCGTTCAGCCTCCCCATTCCGGTTCGGAGTTGGGCCAATATGCAGGCCTCTCTTCGCTTCAGTTTATCGTAGAGATGGCGGGTGTGCTTGCCTGGCAGCGCCGCGTCCATAGCCTTGGAGAACTTGCCCACTTCTTCAGGGAGAACTCTTCTCTGTCGCTGCTTGGCCATTGCCGACCTGATTACCGTCGATTTGGCGTGATGCAATTGGGAGTCGGGCGTGCGCCCATGCCTCGTCGCTCTTTGCGCTGCCGCTTTGACTTCCAATCCCAACGCGAAGTTGGCTTCGGCTTGAATCCACTGGAGGTCGATCGAATTTCCTCTTTGTTGATGCCGTTTGGCCAACTCGTAGATTTGTCGTATGATGCTTTGGCCGGATTGTTGGCGCGGTTGCCTAATTGCTGCTAGCGCTGACTGGTTCCTAGTGACAATGGTGATGTGCCTGTGGTAGACGCTAGCCGGCACCTTCTCCAAGGCCATTACAATGGCTACTAGTTCTGCCGTGTATACGTTTTGCTCCTCCCTTGTCCCGAGGGCCACAGCATAGCTTGTTATCGTCTCGTTGGTCCTGTTGAAGAAATTGTCCCGTGCGATGCCGCCCACGCCAACAATTCCTCTCTTTATAGACGAACTGGTTGCGATCACAATTCCCGCAGCTTTGTTGGCCATCTCGGCCGCCTTCCCTCGGTCGGCTTCGACCGTCGGTTGTAAGCGGGGTTCCCAGGGCGAAACGGCGTGTTCCTGGATCGTCTCCATCCGGTCCAGTTGTGCACCTTCCATCACTCGGGCGATTTTCTGTAACGGGGATACGAAGCGCACCGTCGTCCGGGTCTTCACGGCGAGGGGATGCGATCCCGGCAGGGTGTGGATGTTGACCCATAGCCTGATTGCTGCCTGGGCATGTCGTTCTCGTACAGGGTGGATGCTCGCTTCAGCTTCCGCCACGGCCGTTGCAACGGTCCGGAAAGCTCCCGTGATGGCTAAAGCCCCGATCTTTTGTGCCCTGTTCAGCCAGCTCAACGCCTTTTCCCCGCACGCATGCATCCAAACGTTGGCGGCATAGTCCATGACCGGTGCTACTGTCGCAACGAACAGCTGTCTCGCTGTCCGTGGGGAAAGCATCTTTAACCTCTTCAGGGCTAAAGCGGCTGCGAGGCCTTTAGCTGCCGTCTTAGCAATGTGCTCCTTGTATCGGAGTTCACGGTCCATCATGACTTCCAGAATCTTTGCATGCTTCTTCGGTTCCACCATGTCCCCTTTGACTAGGAACGGTTGCTCCGATAATCGCTCCTCGTTTCTTGTGAAGTGTACGATGGCCGTCTTTTCGCATTCAAACTGAGCGCCGCTTCGCCTCTCCCAGTCCAGTGCTTTGTCAATGATAGCCTGGATGCCTGCACGATTTGCCTCGGCCGATGACCCTACCACCCAGGCTGTGTAGTCGTCAACGAAGGCGATCGACCCTCCGTTCGCGTCGATTTTGTGATGCACCAGGTCCGCGTTGAAGAAGAGGAACAGTATCGGGATAGCGGTGATCCTTGCGGCAGTCCTGCTTGGGGCAGCTCTTGCCGCTCAGACGTAAACCCGTTTACTGCAATTGTTGCTGTGCGCCTGGAGCAGAAGGCATCGATCCACCTAACAAGGGCCTCTGGTATGCCTCTTGCCCTGAGCCTTTGGAGCAGCCTGTCCTTGAAGACGCCATTGTATGCACCCTTGACGTCGAAGCTGACCAGGCTGAGCACTTTTCTGCCTCTCCATGCTTTTTAAATCTGTTCTTGAAGCAGTAGAAGAGCCTGCTCAGTAGAGCGTCTTTTCCTCGCTCCGAAGTGGTTCGCCGGTAGAAGGCCAAAGGTCTCCACAGCATAGGACAGGCGTTCTGCAATGACTGCCTCCAGTATCTTGCCAAGCGTGGAAAGCAGCGAGATGGGTCTCCAGGATTTGGCCACTCTGTAGTCATCCTTCCCTGGCTTCTTCAATGGGATGATCTTGGCGTTCCTCCATTGACTAGGAATGTCACCATCTCGAAGTGAGGTCTGGAACAGGAGGAGCACTCTGTCTTTAACGACTGGCCAAAGCTGTTTCCATGCCATTGCCGGCAGGCCGTCCTCTCCAGGTGCCTTCCATGGCTTGGCAGCCAGGACCTTCTGTTCCACCTCTTCCATTGTCAGGTCCGGCATGTGTACTGGTGCCCGCTGAGGACGTTGTCCCTCGTCTTCAATTCTTTCTGGCAACGATGGAAAAAAGGTGGCTAGTAGTACTTGTGCTTGCTCTGCTTTGCCCTCCGTGACACAGCCGTCAGATCGGACCAGCGGCGGTACTTTGTCACCCATTGTGCCGCTACCTGTTTTCAGGTACTTCGTTGCTTGCCAGATGTTGGCGTCGTCGGCTAGGAAGTCGTTCCAATGTGAGCTTTTCTGTCTGCGGATAGCATCATGAAACTCCTTGGCCGCTGTCCTGGCTCGCTGTTCGAGCTCTGGTGAGGTTTGCCCCATCCTGCGTCGAGCTCTCGCCTGGTCCCTCCAAAACGTATACGCCTGGCGGAGCCATGTTAGGTCTGTTGTCCACCAACGCTTGGCGTATGGCGATGGCTTGGCTTTGGGTGTCAGGGCAAAAACCGCTTCGGTTACCGCTGTCATGAGCCGGTCGGTTTGCTGCTGGACGCTGCCGCCCTGGGGGGTATGCTCGAGGTTCCCTGCCACCCTGGTCCTAATTTCTGCCCAGGGCGCATTCTTGAAGAAGAACCTCGTCTCTGTTGGCCGGTCTTCTACTGTGATGTCGAATGTCGTCTCGATCGCTCTGTGGTCAGATCCATGGTCACAGGGGTGGATCCTGCGTGTGAGTAGTTGCTCTGTTAATTCCGCTGAAGCCAGTACCAGGTCGATTGTGCTTTCTGCATCCCCTGACTGCCATGTCTTGGTGCCTCTTGGGAGGAGGCTGCAAGAGAGTGCTCGTCCATGAGGTCGATGATGCGGTCTCCTTCGCCTTGCCTCAGTGGTGACACGTCGTCTCCTCCCCAGAGCTGGTCGTGGCGGCTGAAATCGCCCGCCAGAATGATGTCCGTCCTATTTCCCGTTACGTTTCGGAACCTCCTAAGCAGCCGGTCGAGCTCTCTCATTGCCACATACAGCGCTTCGTTGCTGCCTCCCTCCACGTAAACTGACACCACCAGCACTGCCCGATCTGGGAGTCGGATCTGTGCTGCGGTAAGATCTGGCGACGGCACTGGAATTTGCTCAACCTCCACATCGCTTCGTACCCATAACATGCTCCGAATTGGCCATTGCGCTTCTCGTCTTGTCGTTGGTATTAGTTTCATCCAGTTATGATGACTCATTGGGACCGTCACCACCGCGTCGTCGATCAGTCTGGCATATGGTTCCGAGATTGCCAGCACCGTGTAGTCCTTAAGCCCCTCGTCGTTTAGCAGACTTTGTTGCACTTCTCTCTGTTTGCGGACGTTGAGCTGAAGGATCTCAAGCGTTCTGGACCTCATTGTGTAGCCAGCGTATCCTACAGTTCTTGCTGAATGACTCATGCGGTCCTCTACACAACACGCACTTCGGGATCGCGGATTGACACGTCTTGTGGTCATGACCCTGTCCCGCACACCTTCCACATATCTGCGGCTTTTTGCATGCGAAGGCCTTATGGCCTATTTCCTGGCATCTGTAACACTGGATTGGGCCTTCCCGGGGCGCGAACACGGTCGTGTAGGCGGATTCTCCAGCTAGATGGAAGTACTGCCCATCTAGAAGTCGCCTCGCTTCGCTGCCCTTGGTCACGTAGACAACCATCGAACCGTAAGCCTTGTTTGTATCCTTCCTGCTGAGCCAGGCAATCTTGGCAATGTTGACTTCGTTTTCTCTCCCAAGAGCCTCCGCTGCTCCTGGCAGGACATTCCCATCCGCATCGAGCACAGCTGTCCGGTTGGCGTTGTCGATTCTCACCGGGTACAGCTGATCTCTTAGTACCCGTACTCCAGGCACAGTGATCTTTTGTGCGGCATCCTTGACGATTTTGACTTCACTTTCGTCTCGGCAGATCACCCTGACTCGGTCAAGGTTGCGGGCCTCCTTCACAACCGCCGCGCAGCGCCAATTTTCCATGTTTTCCTGTGTCCTGACCTCTGTCTCGATTACCTTTCTGATGTCCGCCTGGATGTTGCCCTTTTCCTTCTCTTCCACTCTGGATGTATCGATCGTGCAAAACAACGTGTCGGTGAGGGATGAGGGCGTCGTGTTTCGCGAAGAGAGGGTGCGCATCCCGCTTGGTTGGCTTGATGGTGGGGTGCGAGCGATGTCGGCGTATGATCTTGTTGGGCTTGATTGAGCTGTGGCCGTGACGACCGGGTTGCGTTGAAGGGCATCAATCTGGTCTCGCGCTTGTCTCAATTCTTCGGACAGTTGGGTCCTGGTGTCGGCAAGTTGGCGCTGTAGTTCTTGGATCGCGTCGTGCTGCTTGCCAATCATCTCGCGTAGTTCGCAGATCGTGTTTCGTTGCTCGGTGATCATTTGTTGCATTTCGTTTCGTTGCTCCGTCATCATTTGCTGCATCTTGTTTCGGGGCGCGACTCGGTCGTTTCGGCGAGGGTGGTTGGTCGGCCACTGCCGCGAGATCTGCTTGTAGCTCTTCGAGCTACGTCTTGACAATAGAGCCTGCCCGTACCTGACGGAATAGAGCCCAGACTGTAGTTTAGCTGAATACAACTGTCATTGTTCCGCTACCCCCGCCCTGCCCGTGACATGGCCTACTTAGTAAATAACAGTTATCTTATTTATAACTGTTCACCATTTTATAACGGTTAACTTATATGGATTATCTATAACTGAATAACAGCTACTTCCTGGCATCATACCCATTAATGATGGTAGGATGACTCTTTACGTTGGTTCTTTGTGTCTACCTAGGTATGTAGGTAGGTAGTTTTTGCCAAAAGAGTCACCATAACGAAGAGATATTGTACTTTGGGTGTGACATTTAGTGCAACATTTCCGACTTGTATAATTAATAAAGATGGGACGTACGAAGGCTAGGGACAATAATGTATATTGTGGTATGATGATGATGATGGAAGGAAGAGAAAGGTGGCTGTCTGGAATAGACAGAGGAGGTAGATATACCTCAAGAAGTGAATAGACTAAGGTGAAGAGGTCTATTTACCTTACAATTAGATAAATCCAGCACATACCACTTTGGTTTGGCAAACTGCTGCCACGCTCCCATGTACTCCAACAACCATAACTCACAGAAACTCTCTGCTGGGCAAAAATAGGTACAGTATGATGAAGAAAACAATCTTTTCTCAATTTGTACGGACCTTTATGTATGCATGTACCTGGCATCTCATTCATTATCATCACATCCCCTTTCCTCGGTATTTATCCCCCTCATCTTGTCCATCTACGGAGTAAGCTTCAACAACCTTCCCCCAGGGCCATCCTCAATGACATAAATAGCCCCCCCAGGACCCTCCCTGACTCCTCTAATCCTCTGCCCCAACGGAATCCTCTCCACCTCAGCCGCCGTGTTATTCCCGTAAATCTGAACCCTCACAAGCCCCTGCGCACCAAGCCCGGCAATAAGCGCATTGCCCTTCCAGTGCTTAAACAACTTCCCCTTGTAAATAATCAAACCGGCAGGCGAGATAACAGGCGCCCACCAAACCTTGGGCGCATTGAATTCCGGGCGGGTATCATGGTTCGGGATTGGAGTTCCATCATAGTGATCGCCGTTGGAAACAATAGGCCAGCCGTAATTGGCGCCCTTCTGGATGAGGTTGAACTCGTCACCGCCAAAGGGACCCATCTCAATCTCCCAGAGACGCCCTTGCTGATCAAAGTCTATGCCGTAAGGGTTACGGATACCCGAGGCCCAGATCTGAGCAGTGACTCCGCCCGAAGAGAAGAAGGGGTTGTCGCTTGGGACTGATCCGTCATCGTGGAGGCGGATGATCTTGCCCAGGTTCGAGGTCGGCGACTGGGCGGGGTCGAATTGTTGTCTGTCGCCTGAAGTGATGAAGAGAGTGTCGTTTCTACCGTGAAAGAGGATACGATGTCCGAAATGTCCGTCGCCGAGTATTTCTTCCGATTGACGCCAGATTACTTGTACGTTTTGGAGAGAGCCGCCGCCGCTGTTGTTGAGGACCAGCTTGCCGCGTGCTACGACGGCGCGGGCTACGACGGCGTCGGGAGGGAGAGTGTTGGTGCCGGGCTCGGCGTAGCTGATGTAGACGAGCTTGTTTTGGTGATATTTGGGGTGGAGGACGACATCCCCCAAACCGCCCTGGCCGAAAATGGTCACGCCCGCCCAGCTGACGGTAGGGACGCCCGTGATGTGGCCCTTCGCTCCCGTTACTGGGTTGACGAGGCGGAGCGAGCCATTCCTTTCCGTCACGAGGATGCGGTTGTCGGGGAGGAAGGCAAAGGCCCAGGGCTGGAGAAAGTCCACTGCGATGACTGACGTCTGGGGGCTTGAAGGTGAGTGGCGGGGGGCAACCGGTGTTGCTGGGATGGCGAAGACGCTGGTCGCCAGCCCTAGGAGGGCACAGGCGGTGGAAAGTTGCATCATCATTGGGAGTTGGGACTTGACTCTTCAACGCCTGGTGAAAGGGGGGGGGGGGAAGTGCTGACATGGTGAGGGAAAACCAGGTTATATAGACCTGGGGTTTCATCGGTGAATGTGACATATGCAAAAGGCCAAGAAAGGAATCTTACCACCCCCTCCGCACTCCGCAGTTTTCTTGTCCCGGGATGAGCCAAAAGGTGTTCACAATTCGCCTTTTTGGGTTAGAACTTGGCGGTGTGTATGACTTCCTTGGCATCGTTGGCGTCATGCAATCAGCAAATACAACATGCGAGAGGTGAGAGCCACTTGGGACGGGGGGTGACGTTCAAAAGGAGCAAGTCACTTTTTGAAGTTTTGGTTCCTGAGCACGGATCCCTACCGTTACGACGCTGAAAATATTAGGACCAACCCTGGATGGGATTATAAATACCACGTGTCGATCAATGCCAAGTACTTTGTCCCCTCTTACGTCCGAATCCAATTCGAGACCATCATCTCTTTCTGTCTCAACGGCCTCGGTTGTTCTGCCATCGAATGCGCAACCAGACATTTCGGATTTGCAGCCCTCACCTTCAAAAGCCCGTACTTAAAAGATCTTCTCAAAACCGTGTCATGGATTCACTTCAATGTAAACCGAGGATTGATCGAGTCTCTCCGCATCTATTACAACACATCATGGTCAACTGAAACATGGCTGACGGGATATCAACCTTTATTCCTCGTTGCAGGTCGAACCATCTCCTTTGCCGTCGCAAAATTCCTGTTTGAAAAGATTGCTCGATTGATTCTCAAACCACTAATAACACAATTCGTCCTTCCTGTCTTGCCAGGGAGGTGGCTATTAACATCAAAAATTGCAATCTTCTGTGCGATAGTCTCTTTCCTGCTGCCCCAATGCGACATATGCGCCCTTGAAGGGAGCACCGCCAAAACCCTGGCATTCTATGCTTGGAAGGCCATAGAGCGTTCCGTCACCGGAAAGAAAAACAGCATTTTCTCAAGCTTCCTCAAACCGCACAGTCCATCTCTCCCGCCCGCAAATCTCTACGTCTATTCCCGCATCAAAAATCCCAGGGCAATCCGCCTACTAAAATTAACCTCCGCAGGTAACAGCCGGGTCATTGCAACCATCGAAATCCTCCCCCTTTCCGGCATTCCTCCATACATCGCTGTCTCTTACACCTGGGGATCAAATGACCGAGTCTGTGACTACCGCTTCGTGTCCGTTATTTGCAGCCCACGATAGCGGCGTCCGGCCATTCTCCTTGTCCTTCGACTCCAGGTCGGCGCCCTTATTGAGCAGCAGCTTGACTACCGCTTCGTGTCCGTTCTTTGCAGCCCACCATAGCGGCGTCCGGCCATTCTCCTTGTCCTTCGACTCCAGGCCGGCGCCATTATCGAGCAGCAGCTTGACTACCGCTTCGTGTCCGTTCTTTGCAGCCCACCATAGCGGCGTCCGGCCATTCTCCTTGTCCTTCGACTCCAGGTCGGCGCCCTTATCGAGCAGCAGCTTGACTACCGCTTCTTGTCCGTTCTTTGCAGCCCACCATAGCGGCGTCCGGCCATTCTCCTTGTCCTTCGACTCCAGGCCGGCGCCCTTATCGAGCAGCAGCTTGACTATCGCTTCGTGTCCGTTCTTTGCAGCCCACGATAGCGGGGTCTGGCTATACCTGTCGTCCTTCGACTCCAGGTCGGCGCCCTTATCGAGCAGCAGCTTGACTACCGCTTCGTGTCCAAAATACGACGCCACTACAAGGGGAAATCTGGGAATCGACATATATCTATGTTTCCAATAGATTTTGGACCACACCGAATAGACCTTCGAATCCGGGTCAGATATTCTCACCGCAAGATGTGCTATGGTAGCATCATTGTTGCCGATACAGGCCTCGCGGAAGTGAAGACCCCAAAATGTGGCGGAATAGGCCAGAAAGGTGTGGCTATCGACGTGGCGACTGGCTTGTAGCGTTGAATCTGCCAGTAGGCTAGCGTCAGAGTCGAAGATGCTAAGATAGCGCACGCACAGCTCCGCAAGGACGCTGTGTGCTTGATGGATAGTAATGGAGTGATGCCATTGTAGCTCCGTGGAAATAGTGGTAGACGATGGCAGATTGGCGAGGAGGAATTCCCGAGCAGTTTGATGAAGGAAGTAGATCTTGCCGTGATGAATTGAAACGAACAGTCCACACCAAGATCTAAGGCGTGACTTGAAGTCTTCTTCTTCTTCCATGTCGATGTTGTGAATAGCCTGTGACGATTCGTCTATATTTACGGCAACGTTCATTTCAGGGACAGTTAGTGGCCGGCCCGCTGCCAAAATAATCGCCAAGGCCTTCCGAACCATCAAGCTTTCCTTAGACTTGTTCAGAATCCGCTCATATGCCTGATTGACGTTCTTCGGTAGCGTTTCAATAGCGGAATCGATTCCCTCCTGTGTCTTTTTGAAGCTTTCCTTTAAATAGTCGAAAACAAGATATACCCAAAGATATGTACGGTGTGTAAGCCTGAGCAACTGAGCTGCCAGGTGGCCTTTGACGTTGCTTGAGAGCCCTTGCTCCCTCGCCAACCGTTCCACTCGGTATTGGATGACGCGGTTTATTTCTCGACTAATAGTCTCCGACTCTTCCTCTCCTGGTATATGAATGCGCGGGAAAGCTTCCAATAGGCACCGGAACTTGGACACGATCTGCTCATACGGACGGCTCGTTAGAAGATACTTTAGCTTGCCATGGTTCAACCTGTTGCTGTGGAGTTGGCGCTCTACGTTCCGCATCAGGTCCTCCAACTCTGATTCGGCACATTCGTCCAGAGCATCCAGGATTATGATAACAGATCCAGCCTGGGGATCGTGCATGGCATCTCCTAGGACAGCCCAAAGCGACCTTGTCGAGCTGGTCAGTCTTGGTCCGTCTTTTTCGAATTGCTTCATGGCATGTTGGATCAGGGACGGCTTCTGGGAAAAGAGTTGGTGAAGCAGAGCACAAAGCGCTTGGCGGACTGTGTTCTGGTCTTGGTCTTTGAAGAAGAAGTAGCAAATGGTCGCCGATCGTGGCAAGGCATAGTCAATCAGGTGCTTGGCCAAGACAGACTTCCCACATCCAGGGTCTGCTGAGACAAGCAGTGGGCCTGACTCCCGTTTTAACCATTCCTGGAAATGGCCGTGTTCGAGGAACCACATGCATGTGCCTTCTACTCGGTCTTCCACGCGGTCTTTATACCACTCGTATGTGATATTCTTGGCGCCCTCGGTGAGACAGAACAATTGAAGGCACTCTTTTTGCTTGTCGGACAGCTTCTGCTTGACTTCGTCTTGCTGGATCTCAAGCTGTTTCTGCGCAATGTCCCGGTGCGCTTCTGCAACTTTTTGGAGGCCTGTTATCATGGCATAGGTCAACATTTATTAATAGGATGGGATGAATGAGACCATCTTAGACTAACCAGATAGAACCTCGCTGATTTTCTTCTCAGCCTCAACTCCACTTAGGGGAATTCTATACAAAAGATCCTTCGCATATGCGGCTGCTGCCATCGCCGCATATGCTTGCCACTCCTTGTTCTTATGCGAGTCCGAGTAGTCGCATATACCACGAACAACTAAACAGGGAAAGTCATTCAAAAGACCTGCTGCCTCCATCTCAAAACAGAGAACCTTCCATTTCTCCGCAAGTTCATCTCGATACAATGCGTCTTTCATCAACTGGTTTCCTGACGCAATCAAACCGTAATCAGGGTCCGGATCAATTACACTCCCATCAACGGCACCCCCACGTTGCAGTGTAATTGCACCTTATGTAAGCAGAGGCACATTGAAGGGGCCACATAGGTTCGCGGGTACCCGCGAATCTAAAATTTCACGGGTCCCGCGAATGTTACGTAAGCCAGCAATTCCAATCCAACCACCAAACTACTCAAC
>MU865421.1:0-74431 GCA_033297215.1 Podospora fimiseda
AACACTAGGCAACATCTCTCTTGAGTGCCATCGGTTGTCTCAGGGGCCGCCCTGCGGTCCCTGTGTGGGGGTATTATGCCTGGGGCGTAACACTTCCCTCTCCCTGAAACTGGACATTGCCAAGTTATAATCATCAAGTTCTTCTCCACCGTATCATGACCATATGTTCCTGTTGGCTTGACCATGGTCACGTACCAAACCCAATCAAGCCAAAGCAGCAATCACCTGATGCAGTGATGTATCAATCTCTTCAACAAACAGAAACACCAAACCTCGCAACCTCTAACCTTGATCGGTTCTTTGACAGTTCACAAGGACCAACTAAACGCATCCTGCGCTCTTCACTACGTATGTAGGTAATTAGGGTTCCTCATAGCCATCCCCCTTAATTCTACTTTGGTGTTTTATGCAAAGACCTTTTGCTGAAGCAATAAGAAGCGGCACATGATCTTGATCCGTGCGCCACGTTTGGATGACTTCAATCACCCAGCCACTAAATCTCGGCTGCGTGGGCCACATCTATCTTCCAGATGGTTATGCTGGAACAAGATATTTTGCCACTGGAAGCAAAAGTTCACTGCATGGCATTTACATGTCCCTTTTTTATTTAATTCTACCTATGGAAAGCTTTTGCCCGTGTGTTTTTCGCTTGAACTTGGGACTTGTTCTGTGACATAGATTTACGCTAGCCAGGCCAAAAAAATGAACCACAAAGGGAGAATTAAAAATCCAATGACTTGGAAGAAGAGCAGAGGTATAAGCATGGCCTCATCTCCCCCAACAACCGTCTCTTCACTTCTCAGCAGTACATTTTTTATCATCTACCTACATCAGCCTCAACTACAACAGACTCAACTAAAACAGACCGAAATCTCACTCTTGACAAAATGAAACTCTCCGTCATCACTATTCAGCTTCTCGGCCTCGTGGCAACCGGCGTCGACGCCTGGAAAGGTCTGCGTGGCTCAAGTGTTTTATTATAAGCCTATCTCATAGCTAACATAATTTTACGTGTAGTCACTGCATTCGACAAAGTCGCGTCCTGCTCTATAAATGGAGAGCCTAGACGCCGCGTTATTACGGGGGCTCCCACTCTTAATGGATGCATGACATTTGATCGAGACATGCCCGGTACTGGCTGTGTGGAGCATTCTGGCGGACGTACTGGTGGCTGTACCACTGGCTCACTTTTTCCTAAAGCTATCGAGTTCTGGGCCACCAAGTGCCTCGCATTCAGAAGAGACAACTGCAACGCGGACGGAGGGACCATTACCGTTACCGGTCGTAGCTGCATTGTCCAAAACGATATGCGCTCATTTTACTGCGTGGGTTAGTTAACTATAAGTGTTGAACCCAGGCAAAGAAGGCTGTGACAAGAGATGTGTATTGGTGGGTGGTTGTAGGAGAAAGGAAGAAAGGCGAGGTCTGGAAGAGAGGGGAAAAGTGGGCTGTGGTGCACAGACCACCTGGTTACCACAATAAGACCATGTACAGATGGAGGATTTAGATCTATTATTATGTATAGATTGAGTGGTGGATAAGGTAGATGTCGATGGTGCTGAAAATATGGGTTGGAGTGATGTATCAAGTATATAGACAGGTACTTCTGGAGCCAAGAATGGCTGAATACACTACAATGATCCTGACAAATCTGGCTGATAGTCTTCCTATTGTTAGATTAAAACAATATCTCACCAAACCAGAGAGGTAGAAATATTTTACAGAAATGAATTACCTCGACGGATGTTGATGCTATACCCTAACCCTAACTTTCCTCACACCAAATCTTAGTTAAAAATGCTGAAAAACGCCGACCAAAAATTTTGATCAAAACAACAAACAATCACAACTTCCCAAAATGAGTTCCAGATTATTTCTCAGAACACGCCAAGTTTTCCTACGTCGTACCCACTACGTTCGACCGTTTAGTTTCTCTAACAACCAAAAAATTGACCTCGCTCAATTATGCGCAAATCTTGGGATTGATCCCAACGTCGGAAAACTACCCAGCCCATCAGGGGTAAACAAGGAAATATGGGACAAATACGTCGAGAGATTCAGAGATGGCCTCAACAACAAAAACGATCTCAACGGATCAACCACAACCTCGGAGGTGAACAAAAGGCTAACATACTCTCCACCGACTCGTCGATGGCTCCCATTCGATCTCCCAAAAGGTGCCCCATTGCAACCAGGAAAAGTCCTTACCGTCATCTCTTGGAACCTCGAATGCGATGAAAAATACGACATGATTCCATCAATCCGCACTGCCAGATGCCTCCAACTCATCAGACGCGAATTTAAAATAAAAGCCGCCCAAAGCCAATCTATCCTCATGTTTCAAAAAGTTTCCAAAGAGGCATTGGAAGTCATCAAAGGTTCTCCCTGGATTCGAAAACGATTTTCTATCGCAGGAACCTTTTCCTCCGACTCATCGTCAAGCCCACCACCCAATCTCCCCGAAGACGTCATGGCCAGAGAAGACTTTCACAGAGGGGAAGAAAGCTATCGAACTTTAATCCTCGTCCCCAAAGTCACGCCAATAACAAATTGTTTTCGTGTCTACCGCGGTAATCAAGGTTTACAAGGTCAAGGAGTCGAGTATCTAGTCGTTGATATTCCAATTCAGCAAACAAAGACATCATCAAAAAACATCCGTTTCGTCACCTCTTACTCTGATTTACCCTACGTAGGAGATGTCAAATACTCTTCTCACCTCCTCAAACGATCCGTCGGTGACGTCACCAATATTTTCAAACAGGCAAAAGGACATCAACAAGTCGTTGGAGGGTTTGCCTCTGTGGACGTTGGGACTCAACCGGGACAATGCCAAGGGCAACTGGACGAAGGTCCGTTTAATTCGCAGGGAGAAAGGGAAAAAATAGTCACAATCGATAAACCGCTCCGAATCGGTCATCCAGTTCATTTTGATATCCAAGTGTTGGATAAACACAAGCCACAGCAGATTCATGGGTTTATTTTTGGGAAGTATAATATTCAGGTTGGGGATAAAGAAAAAGGATGGATGAACGAAAAAGATATAGAGTGTATGAGGTTGGGTTGGATGCCTAAATACCGGGAGGAAGAAGGCGATGATAGTACTGATACGCCTATTGTACCGGATTGGTTTTTGACGTCGCCGGCGAGGACAAGGAATGTTTCTACGAGGATTACGCCGGCACATGCTGCTTCGCTGTTGCAGAGGAGGTTTTTACGAGGTGGAGTTGATGCGGGAGGATGGACGTTGACGGCGAGGATTAATGAGAGGGTGGATGATGCGGGAAATCATGTGCATAATTATCCGGGACATATTTCGTTTGTGAGGGTGCCGATTTAGGTGTTATGGGATATATTTGTGGAGTTTAAACCTGCTTCCAATTCAAATTTTCCAATCGTATGTTTATCGGCGTGGATACTCACTTCCCAGAATAATAAGATTATACCAAAGATAGAATACTATACACTACGGCATTGAATGATTTTTTTTCATGATACTTCATTTTAATCATACTCATATAAAATTTAAAAGACCTAGTTATTTGTTTTTAAAAAGCCCCTTTGCCTTTCAAGAAATGCTATTTGTATAAAATCTTTTTGTTATTGTGTACCCAAACCAGGTCTATTTCCATTTCCAAAGGTATGTGCATAACCCGGTAATAGCCCGCCTTCTTTTTAACAGAACAACTCAGTTTTAAGGGTTGCAACTGAATGTTGTTTTTCTTTTTCTTTTTAAACAAAAGCGAGGAAATAATTTTTATGCCTTTCTTTGATTGAGGTTCCGCTATTCTCATTCTGCTGTTACAATATACATGGCTGAGAATGCACATCACATTGTGGGCCACATTGAACGAAGAGATATCTTCTGTTTTCCTTTTTTTTTTTCTTTTTTTCGTTTTTTTTTTTTCTAATTAAATAACTTTGAGCTCCTTTACTTGACCTCGGAATGGTTCTGGCACTGTTTCCTCCCCAATGGTAGCCGCACTGAATGTTCCCACTCGTAGATAGTAGCCTTCTCTCCTTGTGTTATGAAGGACAAGCCCTTCAATCATCCAGCCACCGCATCCAAGTTGTAATAATATAATGCCTACAAAAGTCAAACTAAGGTCCCAAGCATAAACCATCTTTTGAGGTCTCGGTTTCCAGTCCAACCGGCAAATGATTTCATGCCCGCTTGCCAGGTCCAACACGAGCGGTGCTGGAAACCAGCGAGCATGCTTTGCAAAACTTATCATCGGACCACAGCTGTGTGTCGGCCCAAGAATGGTCAGCTCACCTTCCTTGACCCTACCAAAATGGTCGACTCCATCAAACGTGGTGGATACTGACAGTTGAGAGCACAGCGTTGGGTTTTCGCTTCTACTTGGAAAGTTAACCTGACGTCCTGCCCAACTCCAGGAGGGCCCAACATAGTCAGTTTTGGAACTCAGACGCTCCAGAAGCTCAATGTGATCCTTTGGCATCCACCCCCCACACTAGATGAAGGATGATCTGAAGATTCGGTTGTCCATAATAGTCCATGACCTAGATCAGACACCCAAAGCCCAGCGACATATTGGTCTGACAGTCTGGTTGCATGCCATTTTGCGAGACCAGAAATAGCTGGAAGCGTGTACTGTTTAAAAGTAAACCGGCGCTGCGAGTACTCCTTAGCCAAGGTATACCAACTGTCGAGGGAATTTGCCGGTACCTCGCGGGAGGGCGTGCATATAGAGGTCTGGTGGTGGAGATTATTCCGGTGAATGTACATTCGCTTTCGACGAAGTTCACCTGTATCTCCAAACGGTGACTGAATGGCGGGACAAAGAACGCCAACAAATGGGAGGTTGATCAATACCATTCTCCTTGAAGAATAACGCTCTAAAAAGGTCCAACCGCGAGATTGCCATCGATTACTGGGTGGACCTATAGGTGTTGGCACCGTGTCTGTCCACCCTAAGCCGTCAACTTTTAAATGAAATCTTGTAGAATGGCGGGTAGCTGAGATAGACGAATGCCTTCCGTTCGTCTTTCGTGCTCGTTAGTTGATGTAGTCATGTATTCCGACGACGACGACGACGGTGTTTTTCCCCAACAATAGCTCAAAGCGGTATATGCAGGTGGGATGATGCATCCATGTTGCTGAGAATTGTTGATGAGATCTTTACCGCTCACCAAACGAAGGACATCGAGGTCATGGTCGATCTGAACCAGTCGAGTGGGCAGAAAGTAAGGATCGGTTAGGCCACCACAATGCATATGATGGTCACCGAGACGGCCATCGCAATTCAATAACTCTCGCTTAGCCCAGTCAAGAGCCACCGCCGTAGGAATGTCATCCAGAGTCAGGTAATCCTCCAAACGGAGCCAAGAGGCGACATCATCACCCCTAGCCGCATGCGATCTGCTGATGGCACAATCGAAGTAGAAGTGTGGGGCAGAGGCTCCCTGCAGCTCGGGGACATTATATGTTATGGCCAGTTTCAAAAATCTCAGGCCACGGCTCTCGAATGTTGCGTCGGCGGTTCGATAGTGGGCATCGACGCGAAATGGTACCACTCTGCCCTTGTCAAGGTCGTCGAAGACATCGTCAAGTACCGCTGCGAAGTCACTGGAGCGAAGTAGAGACAACAAAAAGCCACAATACAGACACCCATTTTCGGCTGAAGAACTGAGGTTTGTAAGTTCGGGCAATGAGTCGTGCAAGGATGATTTTGACCTTCCGCTCCATCCCAGTCACGCTTCACTAGAGGGCAAGCGAAGATGGCTCGAGCCATCCTCACTAATGAGCTCTTCGCCTTCATAGAACGCATCGTCGAATTGGAGGGGCTCACAGAGTTCGCAGACTGCCAGTGTTTGTTTTGAGGGAGCGGTGTCGGATGCCATTGTGGAAGTATGGAGGTTGTCCAGATATTGTCTGAGGATGAGAGATTTAAAGGAGCGGTAAAATGAGGCGGCGGCTATGTATCACACGTGATAAGACGAAATATCTGGGACTTGTCCTGATGGGTTTTGTCGGGTTACGTCGGAAGTCATCTTTTCCATCATGCAGGGCGGGAAAGCGTTGAGAGTATCTGGTATAATACCATGTATTTGCCAGTGCGATACTCGATTGTTAGCATGTTCTTTTGACATCAAAACACTATTTTTCAAGATATAACAAGAGGCTTGATAAAAGACAATACCAAGGCCCTTCTACGAACAAAACGGGACGTGTTCTCGAAAAGAAAAAGAAAATATGAAAAGAATTGAAAACAGATGGGCCGAAATTTTATGATTGTAATAAATCATAATCATATCTCCAAGTTTATATCAAGTGGAACTAATCCGTAACAGCCTTGCACACTCGGCGGTAAATCTAGATACAATCCGGGAATCGAGGGAATGCCAATCATGCAGGAACAAAATGATGTCGGATTCGGCTATTTTGAATGAGGTCGATTTAATACCCTTTTCCTTCCAATTGGACATTTGAGCTCCTCCCGGTGTGTCAACAGACATATAGCCTCAAATGTTTACCCCAAAACCAGCCGCTGCAGATCCGGTAGTGCAATCCGATTCAATTCTTGTCAGTTGAGAAAATAAATAAAATGCCTGTCAAGATTTGAAACAAAAAAAACAAAATTCTTCTAAAATATCGCATTCAACCTGCAAGTGCAAATCACAATGTTGACCACCTTTCTCTTTCTCCTCCTCACGGGAAACCCCTCCCTCGCCCTCCCCGCCATAACCTCCAACTCCTGCACCCGCGAAACCCTCCATCAACACACTGAATCCTATCTCTCCGCCCAAACAGCCGGAAACCCTCTTCTCCTCCTCGGAACAACCGCCGCTCCAATTGTTTACACTGAAGATTTTGTCTCCCGTCCAATCTCCTCCTCAATCCTCAACACTCCTCTGCGCATCTCCCATAACCGCAGTCTCCTCGACACAACCCAATGCGCAACCTACACGGAACTGATCGTCACCGACCCCGCTAATTCCCGCGTGATCGGCACTCAAATTCGGTTTAATCCCTCTGGAGACACAATCCAAAAGATCGAGACTCTCGTGACAATGGAAGGCGATTGGGCATTCAATGCTTCCCTAACATATTTTTACGCCAATCGCGAAACAGAAAATAATTTATGGTTTACGATCCCCAAAGCGGAGAGGGATTCAAGACAGGTAATCCAAGCTGCTGCAGATGCATACTTGGATTTATTCAATGATCCGACCGTAAAGGTTCCCTGGGGGACTCCGTGTAATAGATTGGAGGGAAGTTGGTACACGGGGAATTTTACCGCGACAGATAGTTGTAATGTTGGGGTGCCGACGGGTGTGGTTATCAAGGATAGGAGGTATGTGATTGACGAGACTGTTGGGACTGTTGATGCGTTTGTTTTGTTTGGGACTAGACCGGATAGTCATGAGTTTAGGGTTGAGAGGGGCAAGTTGAGGCTGGTGCATACTTTGACTGTGATGAGAAATGTTACTGGGTAAGGGGAGATATTCTCATAAAAGATGTGGTATAGTTATGTAGTAAACATAATTCATAAATAGTATCGGCTGAGTGAATACACAAAGATCTTCCTGGATATGTAACATGTACATACACTCAGGCTGCCTCAACACCAAAAACCGTGTAAATAAGACATTTTGACTGTGAAAAGAGCAACTTGCATTCAATATTTTCAGCCCCCTTCGGAAATGTCTCAGATCGTGCATGCTATCAAGCAAAAACTTGCTTTTATGGTTGGATTTGGCCACACAGACCTGCATCTGCATGATATGCGATAGCAATTCCCTTTTGACCAACCACGACAATTTGTAGTCCTGCAAAGGAGTGGATCGTTCTGCGGGGTTACAATGGTATAAACCGCTCTGTCCCCCGACCACAATTTCATTTTATCTTTTTCCTTTTCATCCACAGACCGCGCTCTCTCTCAGAGTCAAAATGGCCTCTCCCCCTCTCGTCAGCACTTATCTCCAGTACAGGGAAAACATCAACATGGTGGCCTCCTGTCTGTGTCGAACCGCTCTGGACTTGGGTTATTCACCCGACAAACTGACCAATCCATTGCCGTCCCCTGAATCAACCCCTTCCCAGCCACAGGCGTCAAAGCGACTTAAAGGAAAAGCCCGCAAAGAGGCCAAAGCAAAGGGGAAAAAAGTCGAAGAAGCACCTACAATCATCAAGTACATTGTCGCCAACAAGGATCTTATCTCTCTTGCCCAGTATATCAATTCTTATGAATCGTTACATCATATTCCTGACACCTTTGCCATCGCTCTCAACAAGTGTATCGCAGTTCAAACCTCCTACTGCTTCGAAGCCGGTCAAGATGCCAAATTCAATCTTCTTTACATCACCATGCTCGAAAAGATTCGCACCATCCTCAAACCCAGAATGTCCACCAAGGCCGCCTACGCCTGTGATGAACCCATTGATCCCAAGACTCTCAAGGACCTTTTGGACATTCTGAACCTCTACGAGCCTCCCGAAAACGACATTGAGCCTCTCAAGGACGAAACCATCGTTTTCGAAGCCGAACCCCAGGAAAAGGTCTCGGATCTTTTGATGGTTTACTACATGCTCTTTTACGACATGAAAAAGATTCAAGCTGAGCTCCACGGCATCTGGAACGAGTTTCGAAAAAACCGGTTTGATATTGGCGTCGTCGCGGTGACAACCAACACCGCCATTGAAGTAGCTCGCAGCATCATCAACGGAGTCCTCCCTGCGCTTGGGGATTACGACATTTCGGATCTCGCAACCAGATTGCACATTGCTTTTTGCAGGTCAAACAATTACACCTTTCAAGAGGCCGTCGATCCCATGGCTACCAAACACGAGGCTTACGAACACGCCAATTATACCTTTTTGAACGCATATCGTCTTTTAGTTACTGCGCTTTCCGAACAAGACACTAAACGTTTGCCTCTGTACAAACCGGGCAAATACGGGGTATACAGACCCAAAAACGCCCGGAAGAAGCTCTCCAACAGCAGAAAATTTCTTGAAGACAAGTACCTAGTCAATGAAATGTGGAACGAACTCGCCATCGCCTCCATCATTGAGAATTATCCAGTTCAAGACGAAATGATGCGCGGAGTCAAGGAAGCAATCAAGAACAACGAAATCCCTTATTATTTAGTTTTTGCCACTCAGGTTTTCCTGGATATCAACCATTACCTCCGACATCACGCCCCTTTGATCGGTTTGCACGTCTTTGGTCAACTCAACAAAATCGCCAACACGGTCAGGTCTCAACTGGAATTTGGAACAAAACATAAATCCCCTGCTTGGCCAGCCAGTTCTGATCATCGCTTGAGAGAACACATGCGCAACGCTCAATGGGTCGTCGACGATCCTGTATATCGATACAAACTCAAAGCCTACACCAAAGCGGGGATTCAACCTCCCAAAAAAGGTATCGTCAAGGGTCATATGGTTCGTCTTTCGCCTGTGCTCTCGGGACTTTTGTTCTATCACTTTCGATTCGAAATGCACGAGATTGGGATCCACGTAATCAACGCCTGGCAGACAATCAATACCTGTTGGCATTTATACCTCGCCTTGAAGACTGAACTACTGATAACTCGTGAATGGAAGGATATCGAAGTCTGTCGATCAGTTTTGACAGAAGCCAACTTTTATGTTGGAGACAAACCCAAGAATATGCAAGAATACTTTGATCAATTTTGTTTGCAAAAGGGGGTCAACCCACAGACTTTTTTGAAGACTAAGCACAGAGTCAATAAACCCGATTTATCTTCAGGGGTGCATCTGATTGGCGATAAAAACAAAATCTTGACGGCTCATACAATCTTTGGGAATCGTTACTTTCGATATAAATCCGGTGCGACGTCGGTAGTAAACTGGACCAAGGAAAATGTTGACGAGATACTATGTCACAGTACAACTCGGTATTACACGACACAGTACGTCAATCCTGTTGAACCGACCCAAAAACCCAGACGAGACGCTACGAAGAAACTCAAAAAAGGTGAATTAGTTCATCCCGACGAGTTTATTGAGTCAATTGGTTATGCTCTTCAAGCAGAGACCTCAGAGTTTGTTTTTCCTTGGATCATCATGCATCAAATCACTTGGGACCTATTGGAAAAACTAACCAAGAAATGCCGCCCTGTTTTGTTGGAGTTGTTTGGAGAGAAATACTTTGAGCACGAAGGTGATTTACCTTGGGTTGTTGGATACGCTTTACTTGCTGCTTTACCAAAGGAAAAGGGTGGGTTGGGGGATGAGAGATTATTCATGATATCTGGGGCGGTTATAGATGTTTTTTTGAGGGGGGCAGGGGATAGTGTTGTTAGGCTGGGGGAGATGCATTTGGGGTTGAAGATTAATTTTGCTGAGGCGGGGAGTATTGCTGAGCAGGAAAAGGCGGTTTATGGGGAGGATGAGGAGGGGTTGACGGGGGTTGAGGGACAGGAAGAGGGAGGGGAGAGATCGGGGTTGAGGGATGATGAGGAGGGGGAGGAGGATGATGGGGGGGTTAGTATCAGAGAGTAAAGGAATGATGGTTTTGCTGGGGGGAAGCTTCAGTTTGCTTTTACTTTTTAGGTTCTTTCGGGTTATTTATTTGATCTTTGTTTTCTTGACAGATTGAAAAGCCAGATTTGTAACAGGAGGGATAATCTTTTTTTGTCGGTCAGCTTTGCTTATCCGTTCTTGGGGGGGTTTTTTTTTTCTTTTTCCCACTTTGAGGTTTCTTTTGGTTCTCTTCTTTTTTCTTTTTTTATTCTTGGAAACACTGGTTTTTTTTTGTATTCTTTTTCTTCTTCTTGTTCACGGAAACCCAAACGTACCTAGGGAACATACGCACCGGACTTTTGGTTTTAATAAGTTTTTCTCATCTTTGGAAACATAAGGTACCTATCGGGCGGACGCCTTTTTTTTTTTTTTTTTTTTTTTTTCCTTCCTTCATCTTTTTGCAACACATAGGAAACAACGGACTTTTGCTTTTACGTACGTATACGACAGTTTAGATAGTTATGCTCTTTGGAAAAGGGTGTCCAATTGCACATCCTTAAAACCCAATTTTCTTCATAATAATGCCTTGATCATCTGAGGGGTACACCGGTCAGCTCGGACTTTCGATACGTCAGTGCCGGCACTGAGACAGTATGATACACGAATCCAAGTTGACCTCGGATTTATACTTGATGAAAAACTCATCCCAACTATACCTTTATCCTCCCTTACCCCACCGCTCATATGACCTTTATCTGCCGCTGCCACGTGTAAACCACAGCAGAACGGCATGGAGCTGGTATCCAGTCGTTATAAACCCCAACACTGACTTTCAGTTCACTCCCTTTCAGACATCATGGATGATATCTTGGAACTCGATTTGCTTCACGCAACAATCTCCAACCTTTCCCTGGCGCTGGAGACCGGCACAATCTCATCAGTGTCCCTCACCGCCGCCTATATTGACCGAATCAATCAAGTCAATGAATATTTCCGAGCAGTGCTGGAAATAAATCCCGATGCCGAATGCATTACAAAAGCTCTTGGTGAGGAGCAAAAAGTCACAAAACGATGTGGGTAAGTGTAAACATATTGGCATATCATGGTGTGTACATATTGGCATATCATGGTGTGTTGTTGTTGGCTGACTCCCAGACCTCTCCACGGCATCCCTATCCTCTTCAAAGACTCCATCGCCACACTAGACTCCATGCAAACAACAGCTGGATCAAGCACCCTCATCGGAACACGTCCCTCACAGGATGCACATCTGGTTCAAAAATTTCGCCAAGATGGAGCAGTCATACTCGGAAAAATCAACATGTCAGAATGGGCAAACTTTCGCACCGTTACTGGGGACACCGGTGGCTGGAGTCCTCGAGGAGGCTTGGCGTATGGTCCATTTTATCCCAACATGAGGGCAAGCGGAAGTAGTAGTGGCTCCGCTGTTGCAACTGCTCTTGGACTTGCTGCCGCCTCAATTGGTGCTGAAGTAAGTCCCTACTTCCTCTTTTTGAAACGCTGGTGATGCTCACATCCAACAGAGTATAATCGGTTGATATTGACAGTATGGAATACAAGAAAGCTGTAAAGGTAAAGGAGTATTTCGGTGGGGAAGGAGGTATCCCTGGGGTTATTGACAAGTATGGAGTGGATGTTGTTGCTGCCCCGGCTTCGTATGGTCCCATGGTTTCTCTTGCTGCAAGGGGAGGATTACCGGTGATTGTTGTTCCGCTGGGGAAGTATCCGGATGGGACGGAAGTCGAGTATCTGAGTATTGGAGGGAAGGTGGTTGTTGATGTTGGTCCGGGGATACCGTTTGGAGTTACCTTTGCGGGAGGTGCGCATTCAGAAAGAACATTGTTGTGGGTGGCTTATGCGTTTGAGCAGTTGAAAAAGGTCAGGCAGAGTTTGGTCAGTTTCAATGCGCCAAAGGCAGGGCTTAAAGCAAGTACGGGTTAGGTGGTTGCCATCAGCTTGCCTTGTTCCTTACGTTGCAGCAACGGGTCCCAAGTTGCATCATTGCCTGTTCTCCTGCATTTAAAGGTCAACTTGCATCTTTTCTCTTCTTTTACTCTTTTGCTTCCTGAGCAACTCAAACCACAGCAATGGAACATCAAGACCAAGACACCGACATGATTGATAGACAACCCGACGAGACGCCCGATGGCAATGACCCCAAGAAAGTCACACCTGCAGGCCCCGACACCACGCATGATCCAGAATGCCCCGAGTACAGCAAAGCTGAAATAACTCTCACACTGGAGCAAGGCCTGGACCTCATGGACGAAACTTAGCACAACTTCACCTCTTCCGGCTGTTTCCAGACAATCCTCGGCACCCTCACGAAGCTTACCCCCCCTGGCGGCTGGCCAATCAAGAAAGCCATCGTCTTTGGCACCGGATCTCTCACAAAAGGCAGACCAGCGGCCCTCAGAACCGCGGCCCTTCAAATCCATACCTTTATCTATCTGATCAACACCGTCACGGCAAGACTTTCTGAACGCCCGCCTCCCCGTCAATCCCATGCGCATCATCTCATCCCGGCCTTTGCTCAAGACCCTATGTATACCGAAACAGACATGGAGATACTCAACCAACTCGGCATCGAGGTACTCGAGGACCCAGACGGACAAGACGGCATCGACTATCACACTCTGGCTTATTCAGCATGGACTCCCGTGACAGTAATGGTTGATATGCTTACCCCAGTCGATTCCCCGGCTCCGTGTTTTTACTACGGCATTCCGGTTGATAACTTGATCGACTTTTGGATTTCGGACCCATTGTGCAAAGAAGCGCTGGATGAATTTGAAGACGAGACAAGGTTCAAATTCATCAAGGTTATGAGGAGTCATACGCTGCACAACCTGCCACAGGAGTGCGAGGGTTTGGACAAAGACAAGAAATGTCACCTTTGTCAGCCATGTGATATTTGTATGCGGTTTCATATTGACAAGAAATTGTTGACTTTGGAGCAGAGGGACATGTTTGAGTAGTAGGGATAATCGAACAGGATTATGATGTATTGTTTTTTTTAAGATCAGCGTTCTGAATAAATCAATTATGGTATATTATCTTTTGTGATTCTTTTTATTATTATTATTATTATTACTGATCTTACGCCGCTGGAGGCGTTGCCTCCATCCCTATGGGATATGCGGTCCCTCTACAATTATTTACACGCGTGAGTGAACTCAAGTGCAGACTGTGTACCAAATTGATCCAGCAGCCAACTCTGCCTTTCTCCAACAATCCACTTGTCCGAGTCTCTGCTACCCGGCTTGGTGACATAATAAGAGCTTGTGCTCTTCCCAGAGCGATGCCACTTTAGAAAGTTTGTATCAATGATCACTGAACCCACCCCCTTTCCTCTCAAGGTGTGTCCACCTCCCAGATCTTAGAACCCTGGTATCCTCATTCCACGGCGCTGTCTGCGTTGAGCGTCCACTTCCGGCGCAGTTTGTCCCTGTCCCCGCTCTGATAAAAGATTCCAGTTTTCTTCCTCTAATTCTTTTGCAAGCCTATATTCATCCAGTCTTCCCGTTGCAAAAAGCCAGTTGATGATTATTGTTGCCTCCTTCTTTTGGCCTAAAGCCACCCTAAAGGTAGGGCCATCCCTTATCCTCTGCAGTCTCAGCCTCTCTCTTTCTCCATCGTACTCGTTGCACCGAAGTACCATGTGTGCTACTGTCTCGGGTCCGCATCCTCGTGCACAGAGGGCTGAGATAACTTCCGGGACCTTTCTTCTGTGCAGGAACGCGTTCAGGCCAATTGCCCCTGTCCTTGCCTGTGTGAGTAGGGAACTCTTCGCTTTGGTGAGATCTTGGTGCAGTTTAAGAGGAAACCCACGTTTGGGGTCCAGGTCAAACAAATCCGCTGGCTCTACGCTGTGTGGCCTCATCAACAGCGCTTGATGGCGTAGGCGGCGTCTCCTCCTTTTCCATTCGCTTAGCGTAGAATCATCTGGGTCCATTTCTTCCCAGTCCGAGTTAGGTGTCCCCTCTGCTCACACCTTCAACCATCTCTCTGCCCATTGAGCCTTGCGGAGGCCACTAATAACAGGAAATAAAAATGTCGGATAAGCTAAAAACGGTACCTGGGTTTTGGTTGGTTGTCAAATCACCTCACCTACCCAAACCCAGGTTTGGAGGCTCAGGTTATCAGCACACCGACAAATAATAACTTCAACAGAAAACGTGAATATGTACTAAATTATGTCTATAGACGATACCGAGCCATAAACATATACAAAAGAGTTGACTCGGCATCTTGGGTATCATTAAATAAGTAAAACAAGTTCATAGATCATTTAGATCAAATCCCATAAAAGAATCACCCGGTCCAGTACCAGTATATCCCTTCATTGACTGGCAGTCGAGGTAATTATTCTCGATAAATGGCGTGGCAATTTGAATTCCATGCACCCCGGTCCACTCCTGTTGTCCCTCGAACGGCAGGGCGTTGGCCTTTACTCTCCCCCTAACCATTCTAGGAGCAAACTCATCAACCGACATTGAAGTGTTGAAAAGCCTAATCATGTTGTCGCAGGTTGTGCCATTGGCAAATGTTGGCTGGTTCGTAATGTTCTTGAACAGGTCGATAGAAAAGGTCGGTTGTGTGCATGAGGCAAGTTGCTTCATCTCCACCTCAACAAACTCCTGAGACGAAACGGCCGAACCTTTAAAGTATGTCGCACCGTTGGGCAAAGCGGAATAGGCGTTGCATGTGGGTTCGTACTCGGCAGATGTGACGATGGTGCCGTATGCCCGAGATCCCTCAAGAGCAATATCATTCGTCGCAGTGATAAGCTGTGATGGTGCCCATCGAAATGATGAATAGCCATCACCCAAGAGATCCAGGAAAGGAAACTCGAAACCAACTCTCTAAAAATGGTATTAATACTTCTCCCCCTGAAGCTTATGGAAACAACCAACATACCGAAAAGTCATCAATGGTGATGCCATAAGCCCGAAATTGGACATCATGGTCATGTGCAGCCTGAATCAAAACTGGATACATTCCCTCGGGAAAATTTGGAAGCAGAGATCGGTATGCGTTCTCGAGGATACCATATTGTGGTGGCACCAAACGGCGAGCAAGATCGAGTGGGATGGGGATGATGGCGAGAGTTGCGTTTAGTACGCCGGTTGCACTATTGGGAAAGGACTCGGCCAGTGGGTTTGGTTGGGTCTGGGAGACACAGGTGCTTGTTGTTGTTGTTGTTGTTGTTTCTGTCGGTGCCGAGCTGATGGGGCTGAGGAAAAGTGATGATAATAAGACAACAAAAATTGCCGATATGGAGACGACAGAGTGTTGCAAAGACATTTTTGATCGATGTTTCTGGTTCGAAGAAGTCCAACGCTCTGCCACTTTTCGAGAATATGATGCTGCCTCTGAAGGGAAGCGAGGCATGCTGAGAGGCATAGTTATCTGTCGGTTGACCGAGGAGATTTTATAATAAGAGGGGATGAGTAAATGCAGACTCGAGGAGCCGCTAACCAACACACCAGATCAAACCAGTGTTAGCGAATAAACAAAATAGGTAAAGATCAATATAAGAAATACCAAGAGAAACAGAACAAGACAAGAAAAGACAAAAAGAGCTGGTGAAATGAGGTCAACGAAGCTTTATTGACTTCTCCCCCACGACCCGATTACCACTTTAGAATGATAAAGCGGGCGGATGGACGGCAGGCCCGGGGCCAGGGCAGAGATCCGTGATTCTGTTACATGGTTCATCTTGACGACTTTCGGGAGAGGTTGTGGTGATTCCTCCGCCCCCGGAAGGTTTTCCCTTTTGTTTCGGAATGGATTTTGATGCGAGACCAGAATGGCCCAAGCTTCTCCCGGGGCCACGAGGATCCAAGGAACCGGCAGTAGTTGAACAATATTGAATTGGGCGACAAATCCCTGCCTTACAGCCGTATAGAGGCGCGGAAACATCAACATCCGAGCTGCCATACATCAATAAACCAACAACCCAAAAGGCAAGCCGCACGCCATCCAAAATGGTCGTAAAAGAAACGGCGTCAAGGGCGTCGCGCGCGTGTTCTCTTGTGCAACGGAAATAAGATCAAGAGAAAAAGTAAGAGCCAAACAGGGGGTGGTCTCGGTTGTAGGTCGTGTTTCGTCCCGGATGTTGATCGTTCCGGCGCACGAGTCAACTTGTCGAGACATGATCCTGCCAATCACCAATCGGAACCAAGAAAAAGAATGATCCTGCTGATACGAGATGCAATATTCCGCCAAGTGCCCTTCGGAAGTTCGGCGATACCCGAGTTTTTTTCTGTAATTTTTATTTGTCCAAAATGAAAAAGAAAAGCTTTTGGAAGGTTTGGAAGCAATTGAGTTTGCTTCACAGCAACCTGCTGGATACCCCTGGCTGGAACTCCGGATGGGGACTCTTGGGACGAACCCCTGGTGCTCCGCCCCCTCAAAATCTTAAACCCGGAGTGGCCCAGCAAACTGTTTGTCAGTCATTCACTGGCGGTCCGGTGACGGACTTTGTCCACCACAACGCAGATCAATCCCATCTTTCATTTCATTTGGATTTTCCAATATTTTATTCAATACATGAAGCAAATAGCAATTCCTCAATTTCGCTCAATGCACCTTCATATTGTCGATCTGTTCCAGGAGTTGTGTGGGGATTGTTTTAAAAGTCAAGCCCTTGTTCAAAAACCCCCAAAGCCGTCAGCAGCTGTTATCGGCTTGGAGGTATCAAGACTCAAGAGATCGCCAAGCATCATCGTCATCGTCGGATCTTCAACCAGGATCAAGCACTCGGGGAAGAGACATTAGACAAGTTCAAAACGAACCCCAACTTTATTTGTATTAGAGCCTGAAATACTTTTAGATCTGCAAGCCATCATGTTTGACCTCTGTCTCCAATGCCGCTGGCGGCCGCTTACGTACTTTTCTGTCAAACCCTAACCCCGAGATCAAATTGACGATATCCATTATCCAGATATTGGAATAATTGTGCCTAAGAGTAAAAGGATTTGTTTCTGGATTATAGTTTTGAACTATACAGAGTATGTAATCTTCATGGACGTTTGTTGGTTCTATGCCTAACGACAACTTGAACCTCGGAGACGACCCGTAATCCATATAGCCACGCAATATACGACGCACGATTTAATGAAAAGTTGACGCTGAATCTCTGATGACACAAATGAGCTAAATAGTGCTGTTAGTGATGAAATAAACCATGATTCAGTGTCTTGTTACTAGGTATTTTGTAAAGAAAAAAACAAGAAAAAAGAAGAAAAAAACAAAAGATATTGCCCCCGACCGGATTCGAACCGGCATCTTTCGCTGCCTCGCAACTTCACGGCCGGAAATCCTTAAGACAACAAACGCCAACCATTCGGCTACGGAGACTGTGTTTTGGTATATCCAGGTTTGGTTGAAAGGAAGAGTCGGAATGTTAAATAAATATCTAGACCTGGGTGGCGGTGGAAGAGGGGTTGTTGTGGAGTTTGTGGCGTTTATGGATGATAAGGTACGGAGTATCACGGAGGTTGGTGAATAGGGAATGGCTGCTGGTGTGTGTTTTCGAGGATAATGTAAAGTATCAGATGTCTGAGAATGGTACAACAGAATTCTCGAGGTTAAATTACTTTATAATACGGGAAACTCCCACTGGGCTGGATATCCTGGATGGCTTTTTGTCTTGTCTCTGGCTCACTGGCTGAACTTATGAAGAATACGATCTTCAAAGCAGTCCCTGGTTGCTCAGATCAAACACGAAAAAGCAATAAGATCGTATTCAGTGTGTCTTCAAGTGAGCTAGCCCATCATTATATGCCTCCAGTCTAAAGAAGTGGAAGAATATACAGACCTGCTTTGATGATAAAGCCAAGAGGTGAGTATCTCATCTTTCAGCTCAGTTCTTCCAGGTGTTCTGTGTTCACTTCTATTTAGATGGCAACTGAGACGCAGGTCCCTGCCGGATATGTGACTGTCAAGGCATCAAACGGCTGATTAAGTTCATAAGTTCTGTCCAAATTCTGACATCAGGCAGCGTCTCTGGGAGGTAATTTCAGAGCAATCTTCTAGATATTTACTTTACAACTCGACTAAATATGCTTTCTTGCGTTGCCATCTTTTGCCACCACTGGTCTAGTTACCCTCAGCTCTGCTCTGCTGGTCAAGTGCGTGTTGTACGTTATCATTTTATGCCAACTTATGCATTGTATAAAAAAGTAATTTGGCAGCTGTTAGTGCACCCCAAAAATTTAATATGGAAAAATCATCCTCTCTACTCCCCTTTTAACAGATAAAAATTTATGCGTCTAGTCAACTTGGAGTACCATCTGAACCGTCGTGTTTGTCAACTCGGGCAGCTGGTAACAACACATGAAAAGTGAAAATAGCTTCATTCTGCCAAGCTCCAAATTCTCAAATGCGGCGTTAATATTCTTATTGGCAACCTGGAAGGGACGACTATTTTGTCGGCGGCCATTCAACAACCATCTCAGTCAGGCGGAAACGGAGAGAAATGTTGATGACATTCGATCCAGAGAATGAACCCTCAAGTTCCTCTCTGCGAAATTGGGACGCCAAGCAGATGTGGATGACTGAAATAAATGCTGGGCTCTCCGCAATTGACAGCTGAGTGGAGAAGAGCTCCGTCTCCACAGGTGGATTATTCTCCACCCCCGCAGTTTCCCGCTGGAGATATCGGCTTGGCGGCATCTTTTTCTCGAAATCTGCTGGAAGCAACCTCCAAGAAAACCTGGAAGGGTGAAATGGAGGAAAAAAAGGAGTTAAACCCCACGCGACCTCGTCTTCCGTCGGTCCACGTTTTCCATCCGAATGCTTCCTTCCAATTCATATGGCTTGGATATCCGGGTATTTTGGACGGCGAGACGGGCAAGTTGGGCTTGGAAGTTGGAAATGGGATATGGATCGTGCCATTTACCCCTCATTGGGAAAAAGGCGGGGTAACACAGAGGGGAATGTGTTCATTCACCCACCACACCCTTCCTTCCATATCAACGAGGGAATTCTGTTCAACTTTTGATTGCTTTTTTTTCTGTTGCCGTTCCGAGCCGCTCATGTAGTGCAGATGGGAGCACGAGACGGAGGACTGCCTGACTGAGACACATACACACACACACACACTCGTCTCACCTGTATACAATCCCTTTGTTGTCATTTTTTTTCCTTTTGCAAATTCCGCCCACCTCGCTACCTTTCCTCTTCTTAACTCTTCGTGCAAGTGTCATATTTGGGATTTTCGGTGATCAAATGAACCAATCTCTTCTTGCTTGCGTCAACAACGCAAGCTCTCGTCAACAGCCATAATGTCGAGATCTTTGCTGCAGCCAGCTTTGGCTTACAATGCATCATGCGTCCCTCGGCCCGTTGAACGCGTTTTCCGGCCGGCCGTTGTGGCTCTGGGGCCTGTTCATGGTGAGAACCCCGCAAAACGTCAGCGATTAAAACCTGGAATAAGAACCTAATTTGAACCATCCGTGGATAGATTTTGCAAAGGCTAGGGCCAGAATTGCAGCCATCTCCCAGCGCGCGTGGCACAACACCACTCTTATCCGCGGTGAACGCCAAAGCCACCCACCAATCCTGAGTCTCGTTCCTGCAAAGACTCAGGCTCTCAAATTAGTCCGTCATGCCTCGGTCCTATCGCCAATTTCCTCTAGAATCCTACCCGGCTCATCTTACTCAACCGACTCTGCTGCTACTGCCCTCCCTCCTACAACACCCTATTCGAAGCTCACGGTGGGAGTGCCACGGGAGACGTACCCGAACGAACGGCGCGTGGCTTTGACTCCGCAAAACGTTGCGCTTTTGCTCAAGAAAGGTTTCGACAAGGTCCTCGTTGAGAAAGGAGCCGGTACAGAAGCCGACTTCTTGGATAGCGCTTATGCAACAGCTGGTGCCACCTTGGTTGACGATGCTTCTGCTGTCTGGAATGGCGCAGATGTCGTCCTCAAGGTGAGAGGCCCCAGCGGCGCCGAGGTCGACAAGGCGAAGGAGGGACAAACCATCATCAGCTTTTTACAGCCGGCTCAAAACAAGGATCTCGTTGAGAGGCTTGCAGCCCGAAAGGTGACAAGCTTTGCTATGGATCTTATTCCTCGCATTTCTCGCGCTCAGGTGTTTGATGCTCTAAGCTCCATGGCAAACATCGCTGGTTACAAAGCCGTTCTGGAAGCCTCCAACAACTTTGGTCGCTTCTTGACCGGACAGGTCACGGCTGCAGGCAAAATCCCTCCCTGCAAGGTTCTCGTCATTGGCGCCGGCGTGGCTGGACTGAGTGCAATTGCTACAGCGAGGAGACTCGGTGCAATTGTGCGCGGCTTTGACACCCGTCCTGCTGCTCGCGAACAGGTTCAGTCTCTAGGTGCCGAATTTATCGAGGTCGACATCCATGAAGACGGCTCAGGCGCCGGCGGCTACGCCAAAGAAATGTCCAAGGAGTTCATTGAAGCCGAAATGAAGCTTTTTACCGAACAAGCCCGCGAGGTTGACATAATTATCACCACCGCTTTGATCCCCGGAAAACCTGCGCCCAAACTCATCACCAAGGCCATGATCGAAATCATGAAACCCGGTTCTGTTGTGGTTGACCTTGCCGCTGAGGCAGGAGGAAACTGTGAAAAGACTGTTCCCGGCCAACTCATTACTTACAAAGATGTCAAGATTATTGGTTACACCGATTTCCCCTCTAGGCTTCCCACGCAATCGTCCACCCTGTACTCCAACAATATCACCAAGTTTTTGTTGTCCATGGCACCAAAGGAGAAGGAGTTCGGCATTGACCTGACCGACGAAGTGGTTCGTGGCGCCATTGTTACCAAGCAAGGAGATATTCTGCCTCCCGCTCCCAGACCGGCGCCTCCTCCTGCTCCTGCTGCCTCCCAAGCAGCCTCCAAGGAAGCAGAGGTTGTTGCTTTGACGCCGTTTCAGAAGGTCTCGCGTGAAGTTGCCTTGGTCACCGGCGGTGTGGGCTCAGCTGTGGCTCTCGGCAAATTCACGAGTCCCTTGTTCATGGGCAACGCCTTCACCTTTGCTTTGGCGTCGCTCATTGGGTATCGTGTTGTTTGGAACGTTGCACCTGCTCTCCATTCGCCCCTCATGAGTGTAACAAACGCTATCTCCGGTATGGTAGGAATTGGTGGCCTGTTTATCCTCGGTGGGGGTTATTTCCCGGAAACTATTCCTCAGTGGCTCGGTGCTGCTTCGGTTCTCCTGGCCTTTGTCAATGTTGGCGGTGGCTTCGTGATCACCAAGCGTATGCTTGACATGTTCCGACGCCCGACTGATCCTCCCGAGTATCCATGGCTTTACTCTATTCCTGGTCTGGTCTTTGGCGGTGGTTTCCTCGCTGCTGCGTCAACCGGCGCCGCTGGTCTTGTACAAGCCGGTTACCTCGTCAGCTCCGTCCTTTGCATTACCTCGATCTCTGGTCTGGCATCGCAAGCAACTGCTCGTATGGGAAATATGCTGGGTATGTTGGGCGTGGGATCCGGCGTTCTTGCTTCCCTTCTGGCAGTTGGCTTCCCTGTTGCGGTTCTCGCCCAGTTTGGTGGTCTCGCTGGCATTGGAGGGCTGTTGGGGATCTTGATTGGCAAACGCATCACGCCCACTGATCTTCCCCAGACAGTTGCTGCCCTGCACTCGGTTGTTGGCCTGGCAGCTGTCTTGACCAGTATCGGCAGTGTACTTGCATCCATCGCGCACATTTCGACGCTCCATCTTGTCACTGCCTACCTCGGTGTCCTGATTGGTGGCATTACATTCACCGGTTCCATCGTGGCCTTCTTGAAGCTCGCCGGGAAAATGTCATCCAAGCCGCTTATGTTTCGAGGACGTCACGCCATCAACAGTGGTCTTCTAGCAACCAATGTGGCAACAATGGGTGCTTTTATCACAATGGCTCCGGGCTCGCCGCTGATTGCTGCTGGTGCTTTGGCCGCCAATACGGTGCTATCCTTCATTAAGGGCTACACCACCACCGCAGCTATCGGCGGCGCAGACATGCCTGTGGTGATCACCGTGTTGAATGCCTACAGCGGTTTCGCTCTGGTGGCTGAAGGATTCATGCTGGACAACCCACTACTCACAACGGTCGGCGCGCTCATCGGAGTCTCGGGTTCCATCTTGTCATATGTCATGTGCGTGGCCATGAATCGTTCGCTGGTCAACGTCTTGTTTGGAGGCATCTCAGCGCCAACGACATCGGACTACAAGATTGAGGGCAACATTACACAGACCAATGTGGAAGACACTGCCGATGCCTTGACGAATGCGGAGAGCGTCATTATTGTTGTCGGTTACGGCATGGCTGTAGCCAAGGCGCAGTACGCAATCTCTGACATTACACGGATGCTCCGTTCCAAGGGGATCAACGTCCGGTTTGCCATTCATCCCGTTGCCGGCCGCATGCCGGGCCAGTGCAATGTGCTGCTCGCTGAAGCCAGCGTCCCGTACGATATTGTTTTGGAGATGGACGAAATTAATGAGGATTTCGGAGAGACGGACGTGACGCTCGTGATTGGTGCCAACGACACGGTTAATCCTATTGCTTTGGAGCCTGGTAGTCCAATTGCGGGCATGCCGGTTTTGCATGCTTGGAAGAGCAAGCATGTTGTTGTGATGAAGCGTGGTTTGGCGAGCGGTTATGGTGAGTTATTCCGAGGTTTTATTTTTGACATGCAAAAAGCTGATGAGTTTAAATAGCCGACGTCCCGAACCCAATGTTTTATATGCCCGGAACAAGAATGTTGTTTGGTGATGCTCGTGTTACGACTGAAGGTGAGAATATTTTTTGCCCCTGAATCAGACCTTGGCACTGACATTTATCTCTTTCTTATAGCCATCAAAGCCGCCATTGAAACCCGCATCAAGAATTAGAGGAGTTTTTTTTTTTTTTTTCTGTTAAAGAGAATATTAAGGGCGCCCTACCCGTATATATGCATCTTCTTTGTGGAGTATTGCTGTTGCTGTTGTTCTGGTGTTGTAGAGCAAGAGTTTGGTTTTTTGGAGAAGAACAAGAAGACTTTTTAGAGGTGGTTATGATTTGAAAGAATGCTTGTTTTGCTCTTAAAACTTCGAGTTGCGTCGTTTTGTATTGAGTTCTGTCTCTTTTCCTGCTCTCTGAGTTATCGTTTAAATTTCACTAATAGTTGTATTTTGTTCCTTTCTTCTCCGTTGAGGTAGCTTTTCCTGACCAGTTTGCTTTCGTATCAAAAAAAAAACGGAGTCTCAAAATAGTACCGTTCCCCCTTTACCGTCCCAAAACGGTGCCATCCAAAGTCAAAGTCCCTCAAATTGCGTAACCCGGCTTCAAGTGATCACCGGAGCTGGTTTCACTGCGAGATATTAATGATGTGTGTGGGTGCACGACATGGTGGTGTGTTGCTTTGGCAAAGTGGGGGAATCTGATTTGCTGGCCTGCTCACCCGCCATGATGCAAATCCCGCGCATGTTTCGTGTCATGGGATCACGAACATTTTATACAGTGAGTACAGGTTTGGCGGTGGTATGCTTATCTGCTATTGAGTCGGGAAAGTACGGACAAGCAATAACACAGTCCAATTTAATTTCATTCCACAACAAACCAAACATGGTTTGTAGTTATGTACATGTTTGCCCCTTCTTTATCTAGGAGCAGCAAATGGCTTCCAGGCTTCAATCTTGGGCTTGGTAGTGTTATAAGTCTTGAACGCGGCCCTGGAAAAGGTGCGGTTGGGAATATGTTCCTGAGAAGCCCAGTGACGGTTGGCGGTCTGCTGGACGATGGGGTCCTGAGTGGGAGGAGTATCGATTGCGTAGGAGATCCAGGAGTGCCAGAGGGGTTCGATGTGGGCGGCGTCAAAGTCGTGTTTGGCGTAGTCGACCCATCTTGTGCGAACTGCGACCAGAAATCAGTATGGTTGGTAGAAGGTGGAGGGATAAGTCGTGGTGGACGTACGAGGCAATTCGTCGACGTTGTTCTCGTAGAACTTGTTGCCAAACTTGTCGATGCCGACTAGGGTGCCAGCTTTGGTGTCGCCTGAAGAGGGGTCAGTACGGGGGTTCGTGATCGGGACTGGTGTTCGTGCAGAGGCATACCGATGTACTGTTTGTTGGAGAGATCGATATGTTAGCTATGGTGCGCGACGGGGAGGGAGGGGCAGGCAGGGGACATACGTTGAGTTGATGCCAGTATTCCTATCGTCGCCACACACGCGGGCGCATTAATTAGCTTTGCGCATTTTGTTTTGAGGGGTTTAAAAGGTCGCAAACCTTGAGGCCAATCTTGCGCAGATTTCCTAGCGTCCTCGAAAGAGTCGACATGGTGGCGGAATGATAATGATGGGTTTCAGTATCGAAAAGTTCGAATTCCCAGGGAGCTTCCTTCAATTGCGGGAAGTTGGAGCTGCCAGAGTGAACTGACGCAGTTGACGGTAAAATCCGGACCAATGATTGGCTTTCTTCTTTTCCCCGGTTTTGCCAAGAATTGGGTTCTTTGGCTGGCGGGCGGCGGGCGCAAGGACCGAGCTTTGTCAAACTTGAAAGCTCCAAGCAAGCTCTTTCCAATTCCTGCACCTAAAAAAAAAAAAAAAAAAGACAAATTTCGGTTGTGGCCATGCTGGTCAGAGGTTCACTACGATGTTCCAATAAACTCAGGGTCGCCATCTCCCGGTCCTGTGTACCATTTTCCAAACCTCAATGTCGACGATTCTCAATGCCTGCAAACGGAGCCAACGGCACTGGAGCTCCCGCCGCTTCCAGCTCCTCAATGCTTGTTCCATTCGTCAATGAGCTCGACAGGATAGCGCCCTCTTTTAAAATCAATGGCTCGCAAATAACCGTCCTTCAATCGCCTACCCAATTTTACGAGACCCTCAAGGAAAAGATTCGCAAGGCAGAACGACGAATTTTTCTCTCGACTCTTTACATTGGCAAATCCGAGAAAGAGTTGATCGCCACTCTCCAAGAAGCCCTTCGAGCGAAACCCAACCTCAAACTCAGCATTTTGACCGACGCCCTTCGAGGAACACGCGAAGCACCCGAGCCATCATGCGCATCACTTCTCGCCCCGTTGGTCACCGAGTTTGGCCCCGATCGAGTCGAGATTCGAATGTACCACACCCCAAATTTGACAGGACTGAGGAAGAAACATATACCAAAGAGGATCAACGAGGGATGGGGCTTGCAGCATATGAAGCTCTACGGAGCCGACGACGAGATTCTCATGACGGGCGCCAATTTGTCGAATGACTATTTTACCGATAGACAGGATCGATACCATTTGTTTTCTTCCAAAGATGTGACCGAGTACTTTTCCAACATTCACCAAGCAGTCTCTTCACTCAGCTTCCTGATTGAGCCTTCCAGGTCTCCGTCTGGGTTCGAGATGACCTGGCCCGAAGCCAATGCAGCTCCTTCGCCTCTCGAAAACCCACGACAGTTTGTCAAGGATTCAACGGGTTTATTATCAGGTTTAATATCACCAAAAACTGCACCTCTGACGGCGTATGACGAAGCCCCAGCGGAAAAGCGGGACACTTCAGTTTACATGCTGGCACAATTTTCCCAGTTACTATCACCCGACACTTCCACCGAGCTTCCAGCTATCAGCCATATCCTAAAGACTCTTGCGGCGCCGGAATATGCAAAATCATCTTGGACGTTCACAGCAGGCTACTTCAACCCCGCGCCTTCGCTCACAAAACTGTTGTTGGGTACTGCGTCGCATGGAAACACTGTTATCACTGCATCACCATATGCAAACGGCTTTTACAAATCACCTGGTGTTTCTGGGCTTCTACCAGATGCCTACACATTGCTTGCCCGACGATTTATTCGGGCCGTTCAACAACACAAACTCGATCAGTCAATAACACTCAAAGAGTGGAGAAAGGGCACGGTCGGGGAGCCCGGGGCCTGGACGTACCACGCCAAGGGGTTATGGGTCACTCTGCCGGACAGCAAGGATCCTTGTATTAGTCTCATTGGCAGCTCTAATTACACAAAAAGGAGCTATTCTCTTGATTTGGAGGCCAATGCTCTGATTGTGACGGAGAATGAGGGGTTGAAGCAGAGGTTAGGAGAGGAACAACGTTGGTTACAGGAGAATACAACAGTGACGACCTTGGAAGATTTTGGAAAGCCTGAGAGAAAGGTTGGGATTAAGGTGAGGCTTGCAATGATGATTGTGAAGCTTGTTGGTGGAGCTTTGTAAGGTTATGAGTGTCATGTGTATGAGTGGTGTAAGATTAGATGAAATATTATACCCAAAATTTCTTTTCCTCTCCAATATTTCCCCCCCTTGAATGTTTGTTAGGCCAATGGATGATTATCGACACACATTTTTAAAATCGAAAACGCCTGTTTGTTTTTGAAAAGGCCTTTTCATTTAACCAATGAATCCATTTCTAACCAAGAAAAAACGGTCTACCTCCTCTTCTTTGAAAAATCCAATAATATAAGAAATAAAAGACTTTGGTCCTGAATCCCGGTATTTTGTCTTCATTTTCGTGGTCTTTCTTGCCTCGGTTGCGGGCCATCTATTGGGCGGTGATCAGCGCGTGTACAACTTATGTTGACTTTTGACGGTCGGGGAGGGGCTTACTGTGATTGGTTGTTTTTGTTTGCGTTGATGGAAGGTGGGAGGAAGAAGTGAAGAAAGGAAGAAAAAGTAAATTGAATCAATTGAAAGGTTTCTTATAAGCCGTGGGAAAGCTTATGCCCTGTGGCTTGTGGTAAGAGCGGTCGATTTAGATTTGAGGCTGCTGTTGATGATGTTGGTTTTGGTTGGAGCCAAGTGGTAGCCGAGTATGGTATGAATGACGGCGCAACCGATATCAAACTGACAATGGTCATCGGAAAACGGGATCACCGATATTTATGATTTGAAAAACAATACTGTTTTATTTTGGTCTTCCGTCTAACTCCTGTGGTTGTGTTGAGATATACTCTGTAGCATCAAGTTCCGCAGCTGGGGTTTTTATTGGCATTTCTGAACAACCGTGCTGATCGGGATTTCGTATGTGTTGTTTTTGGATAAAGATGGCCAGATTTTGTTGTCTGGTAATTCTGATTTTGTTGTTGGGGGTTCCAGGGGTAATGGGATGTGGTCATTGTTGTTTTTGTTATGCCGCCGTCGAATAAACCAGAAAACTGTTCCTGTACACCACCAACTATTGCGCCGATTGGAGTTGATGATTTTTCTTTCTCGGGTGGTGTTATTTCTGGTTGTTGTTACGTTTCATTTTTTAAAGTAGCAAAGATGGCTTTTACTTCTTCTGAAGACCATTGAACTTGATCAAGTGATCTACAAATAATCAGCACCTTCCCCGGCAATTTCCAAAGTTCAGTTGTGTGTGTACTCACCCTTTTTCAATCCACTCCTTAATAACCCCCGTCGACTCATATTCTTTTTCTGTCTCCAATGCAAAATACTCATAACCCCATTTCATCTCTTTCATATCAAAATGCATTAATCCCTGAGGTGCACTATCACCCGGAGTCCATTTATCTCACCCATCTCTGTGTCCTCCTATACTGATTATCTGCTTTTTTCCAACGGCTAAACAAAGGTGATATGATCTTGACAGCTCAATAGTTTGTAGAGTCGGTACTTTTGTCCATACGAATCCAGGTAGACTCAAAATGTATGCGTCTTGATGGGTTTGAGAAGTGCCTTGTTGTTTTAGACCGCCGTAAATAAATAAATCGTATCGTGAGCTGTTTGCGGATACACGACCGGCAGCGCAGAAATGTATTCGTGGGGAAGGTGGGATATCGCCTGAGGTTAATTGCCAGTAGAGCCTTTTGTTTCGAGGTTGAAAAAGGTAAGATTGTGAAAGTTTAATGTTGGTAAGTTTGGGTTGTAGATGTCTTTCGGAGCGGAGTCTGTTAGACGGGGCGGATCAATCGCTCAACTCTTGCCCGGCCTGATCGAGTTTAATCATCAAACAAAACAATTAACCAACCATTCCAACATTCCCGACTTTTCCTTGTCAGGCGCCCAAGCCCTTCATATATCCCTCTATACAACCTCACATTCCTTCTGGGAGGCTGGCAACCTTCGATGTAGAGGTAGTTATTTAGGATTGCGGCTGGGGGGTGTTAGTGGTACAGAGAAAAGGATCTCGGGGGCGAAGATGTACGAGCCGCTCATTCCAGATCTGCGGATAAAAATTTCGCGTAGGGGAGATTCCACCTGGGCAACGGTGGTTATACCCCATAGAAGGGCGGCCAGGATGGAGACATGCATTTTGAAGTTTGCAGTTCAGAGAGAGAAAAAAATCAATGAAACAAAACACGGAAACAAGGTAATATATCCTGCATGCCCAGAAAAACACTGTTTATTTGTGAGACCATTAATCCGAGTAAAGTATCATTTGTACCACCATTCCGAGACCATAATATGGGCGTAACCTATGAAACTTGATGATTTCATATCCACCCATATTGGCACATGTCAGCTTTTCCGTAGTATTGGTCGATCAGATCTTGTCCACCGGCGGTCCGTAACGAAGGAACAATTACACTTCTTCTTAGCTTCGGAAACAAGAGGCACAGGGGCAAAGGTAAACGTTTATACGGCACATGAAGCAAATCTTGGCTGTTGCCTTCCTATTTTGGATCATTCTGTGTTGATCATTACTTTCTGGCCTTGACTCTAACGTTGACATCACTGGGTTTATTGAACCAGAGATTGGTGACTGTCCAGTCTTTGTCGGAATTGACGAGTTCCATGTCGAATGAACGGATTAATTCGGGGACGAGTTTGTAGATTTCCATCAAAGCAATCTAATCAAGTCAGTATCTCTGAGATTTCTTTTTAACAAGACTTTATTTCTACTCACATTCTTTCCCAGACAAAGATGTGCACCATCACCCCACTGAACATCAGAAATCATTAGCAAAAGTCCATGTTTTATCTCGACACAAAAACTCACCGTAAGAATATGTCTATCCATATTCGCCGCATCCCCTTCCAACCACCTCTCCGGTCTAAACTCATCCGCATCATCTCCATAAACACTTCTATCCCTCTGAATAAGCTGCGGGTTGACACCAACTCTATACCCACCCAGAAACCATTCCCCAGCAACCTCCGCCCCTCCCTCAGGAACATGTCTGGGGAGAGACAACGCAACACTAGCATGAATCCTCATCCCTTCCTTGACCACAGCGTCAAGATACCTCAGCTTGCTAGCCTCCTGATACCTAATAAACGGCTTACTGAGTTCTCCAGCCTTGGTAGCATCATCAATTTCCTTTTTCAACTTGCGATAAGTTTCCGGCTTCTTTAGCAAATGATAAAGAATCGAAGTAAGTGCAATAGCCGTGGTATCCGAACCAGCCATCCTAGTCATGATCAGTATAACCACCAGCGAAGGGGAAAAGAAAACCGAAAACAACGAAGGGAAAAAAACACCCGTAAGTGCATGTACTCACAAAGCAGTATAAATCTCCCCCTTAATCTCCAAACCCCCAAACCACCCTTCATCACCATAACTCTCCATAACCCCAAAAAACTGTCCCAACAAATCCTCCTTCCTCTCCTCTGGTAACTCTTCCATCTCTTTCACTCTAGTATCAATACACTCCTGACAAACCTTTTCAATCGTCCCAATCATTTTTGCTCCTCTCAAAATACTCGGTTTCAAAATCCCAGCAAACATCAAAAAAGGTCTTAACCAAGGTTGAATAACAGAGGCAATAGCCATGAATGGAATGAGCAAATCAGTTGATTCTATCCATCCTTTGTAGTCTTTTTTCTCGGCTAGGAAACCAAAGTGATGAGAGAAGAATAACTCGCCGACTACGTCGAATGCGTACCATCTGAACCAGATGGAAAGATCTGTTGTTGGAGAGGAAGATTTGGAGAGAGTGTGGAAATGGTTCAGAATGAGTGAAGTGCAGGTGTCTATGCCTGGTTCGAAGCGGGAGATGTTGGTCATTGAGTAAATGTGGTTTACTAGACGGCGGCGTTGGGAATGCATGGTTTCGTCTGTTGCGACGAAGTGCTCGGGATATCGGGCTGAAGAAAAGGAGTCAGTTTTTCGTTTTTCTTCTGATAATAAAAAGAAAAGAAAAAGTACCCCAATGTGCGTGGAAGGCAGTGTAAAAGTCGGTCTGGCAGTGGTTAATATCAACGAAATTTCTATTTGTTTAGATGAACTGAAATACCTTGGTAAATGCCGTTCCTGCTCCATACAGAGTTTTGATGGCGGTTGGATCCAAGATATGTACTTCATCAGGGGCAATACGGATGATTGGGCCTGTATAAATGTCAGCTTTATACCGTTCAACCCCTCACGAGAAGGATTGTCCTACCATATTTATCGTGCAACGCCTTGACAACACGATCACCTCTAGCCTGGGCAACCTCCTTTGCAATCCAAAGCCTAGAAATAGACGCCAAGAATGGTCCCGGATACTTTGAATATGGATGAAACCATCTGGCATATACCACCCAGGATATATAATACCCGACAAAGCCCACGAGAAGCAAGCTTAGAATCGCCATGGTTAATAGTCGTTTTCTGTAAACATGGATAGGTGCGTAATCATCCAGAAATCATGAGGGGGATGGGGATCTTAAGAGGGGTTTTATCCCATACATGGTCGTATCCTCATCCAGGCTGCCACATCTTGGTCTCTTGGATTTCCTCAAGACCCGCTTTCAGGGCTCCGAATCTCCCCTGCTGTGGTGGTCCCGCTAAGAGAGTCTAAGAGTGGGATGGTTTGAGCCTTGGTGATGCGTGATTGGCAAACCCCTCGTCGTGAAGCGATTGGCACATTCACTAGCAAAATTGTGACTGTAACTCCACCCATACTTGTTTGACTTTGGGTATCCAGCATGATAGATATCCTGTCAATAATGTATTCATATACCTGCTTTCAGAAATCTTTGCAGAAAAACAAGACCGAGAAGGATCATCAAGTTTTTCCGACAACTCAAAATCATCACATCTGCGTAATGTGACCTTGGCAGTGAACCTCTTGGCTTACCAGTAGGCTGGTACCTGGTAGTGAAGGACTTGCCTCGCAGTCAAAGCTATCCTTTTTCCAGAAATCCCGCTGCAGCTAAAAATCAATAGGTCTGTGATTGAACATGAGGCCATACGTTAACAAGTGTGGAAAAAAGCCACAGCTGATTTATACCCAACGTAGTGTAGTCCGACCTCGCATGATATGATGCTTGATAAGAGTGAGTGTAAACCCCTGTTCGGCTTGTGATTCCCCGAATTATGGGTACCTACGTGTAACACCGCAGCGGGATAATTCCCCGCAAGATGGAGTCTCATCTTCCGCTGTAGTACACACATGTCATCGGTGCCGGAGTAGAGATAAAGGTTAAAATGACATGTCAAATATTCACGCTCAAGTATGTGCTTGACGTGAATAAACCTCCAGATGGCCTTTTCCCCGCTCGCAAACAGACAGGAAAGACTTGCTTCCCCTCCATGTTTCGACCACTTGCTACTGCCAAGGCCGCAGGCGTGCGTGCGGCGTATCACTGCAGTGCCGGTGCTGGAGCCTTGGATGCTGTAATCCGTTTTGAACACCGCAGAACATATCCTTTCTCTCAGAAACGCTGGGAAACATCTCCTATTGCGGTAAAGCGAAGCCTGACGAACGCCTTTTACGACGAATTTGGGAAAAACTCTGGGTTCAGAAAAGGACGACCATGTATCGATGCAATACGCGCATGACAAGTCCGACCAGACCAGTAAAGTGGTCGTCCTTGAGACCCTATCACGACAGAAAGATATGACCAAATAGAGAAGGCCCAACGTTGACTCTGGCACAATCATGCAGCTCCAGCATCCCAAAACTAAGTATTGACAAAAGTCTCGAATAAAATTGATATGTCTCGGTAATAAACCCTGCGGTTCTTCTCTGTAAGTGGTGTATCAACAAAGTAAACAGAAAACCAAACAAAAGAAACAAAAAGCAAACATGATCTTTTCGCCACCCATTGATAACAAAACCGCAGATGCCAATAATCCACAAGAAAAAAAAAAAGAGAAACGACAAAAAGAAAAAGGTATACACAATGCCTCGTCGGCCGATTATTATATCTACACAATATCCCAGGGTACAATCTTTGGATAGAGTAATATGAAACAGTAGAAAATAAGACCCTTAATTCGATCCCATAACCTCAAAGATGCTGCTCATGCTGGGCTTTGGTTTAAGTCCTCCAGACGCGCCCCCAAAGGAAATATTTCGTGTTCGTGTCGGTGATGGTTCGAGAAAATCGAGGCCTGGGCAGTCCGGCTCAAGTTCGTCTTCGAAAGAAAAGAAGGAATGGGAGAAACCGGTGCCGGTTGGCGGCGTAATGGGAGAGGATTCGGCGGTCGTAACATTGGAGGACGTCGTTCCGTTAAGGTACGCCATCAAAAGGCCGTGAAGTTCTGCAGTGGCGGTTGGGGACAGCAGCATCGGGCGGTTGATTCTCTTGTAAGAGCGGGCCCGGTGTTCGGGGGTGGTGGATCCCGAGGATCTCTGGGGAATCTCGGCGGATTTGGGTAGTGAAAGTGTAAGCGAGATAGGCTCGGCGAATGAGAGACTCAACGAGGGAGGCTCCGGTTGAGATGGAGGAGTGCTAGGCGCATCGAAGTTGGGGGAGAAAGAGGGAGAGCTGGAATGAAGGAGGTCTGGAAGGGAGTCCATGCTCGACAATGGTGCTCGGGGTTCTGGAATTGTTTTTACGGCAGGTCGTCGCAACGGCTCGGGTACCGACGAAAGTCTCTTGCTGTGTCGTCGCTCCAATTCGGCCTGCAGCGTCCTGATTGGTGAGGATGATCTCTCGTTCGTCTTTCTCCTTGGCCTGGGATTGCCAGGGTCGAACAGTGCGATTGCCTGCGATACGGGAACATTGCTCGGAGTTGTGTGATTGAGGTCGTCGAGAAGGAGGGAAATTTGGTTGTCTTCGAGGTCTGCCAGCAGTTCGAAGACCCGATCGATCGACGAGCGCTTTCTTACGTGGGTTTTCGGGGGCATTTTTGCTGTGTTTTTATTGGAATTGGAATTGAAAGAATGGATAGAGCTTGACAGCTCGTAGGAAGATGGAAGAAAAAAAAAGGATTGTAATTGGTGAATCACCTGTTGTTGTTGTTGTTCTCGAAACGCACCACCACCATGTTTTGGTTTGATGGAAGAAGCAAATGACCCAATTGGAAACCTGGGAAAATGACGAGGGCCAGAAATTGGGTTCAGCACGGGGCACCTTCAATTCTGGAACCGGTCCGCCAGGTGGGGTCCTGCGGGACACCCACTAATTCAAAAAAGAGGGGCATCCGCTGATTTGACGAATTTTGACAGGCAGAAAAGGCCGCTAGCGTCACAGGTTTCCCGGGCCCCTGGTGATGGAGTGCGGGTCACTGCGGGGGAATCCTGGAAGCTGTCCGGTTTGCTGTGCCTGAGCGGGATAACGGGAAAGGCGGGAAGGGATGGGACCACAAAGAATTGCATCCACGCTCTTGGGATTTTTTCTTCAAACAAACAACAAACGAATTACAAACAATTTTGTTGTGCAAAAAAAACAAGATCCACAATGAGATAAAAAAAGAAACACGAATCCCGAATCCAATCAGTCCTCTTGGATCAAGATTGCCATCATTTCGGTCCCAAATGAACATCTTCTCCCTCATCCCTCCTAGACCCGGGAATCCTCGGAAACATCGGAACATCATGTTTTCTTTTGACGCTGGATAACCAATTGTGCAGGAATGCATCTCGGTGAGGGATGAGTGCATTGCATATGCAAAAATTGTCGCGGACCTCAATTCCCTGATCTCCCCCTACATGTGCTGACGACATTTGCAAGTTTAGAAAGGAAAAATATATCCCACCCATGCCAAAGGAAGTGAAGGTTTTCGACGGACCATCCAGATGACCTCCTTGTTTACACACTACATTAGCGTGAACCGCCCCTGCTTGTCAATGGTTGCACAAGATTCAGATGTCGGCCTGCTTGAGTATGACCGATCTCGCCGAGGGAGTTGGGCGAGGCGGTCGGGAGTCGAGGGGGATAATGTACTGAGCGGAGATTCCTGCCACTCGGAAAGAGGGAATATGACAGTTGTACAGGGAGACACTTGGACCCTAGATTCTGTGTAGCCCTCGTGTCTCAGTCACCGATGGCTCGGTGACTCCAAGTTGTTGCTAGTTTCTTGAAAGACATGAATTCCCGCTTTCCATCATACATGCCTGAAATGACGTTCATATGCGCTTTCACGTCGTTCGATAGCCTCCTCGTCGCAGTCTTTGGGCTATTTGCTTGGTACGCGCTGCGCCTACTGCAGCGGAAGAGAACCGGGCTGCTTCCACCCGGCCCACCCGGGGAATTTCTTCTCGGACACTACCGAACCGTCCCTGTGGATGCGGCCTTTAAGAAATACGCCGAGTGGGGGAAGCAATACAGTATGTGCTGGACCTCCTAAACATCTCTTCTTGGTTTCCTTCTGATCCCCTTTCCAGATTCTGATATTCTCTTCTTTGAAACCTTTGGCACCAAATGGATTGTCTTGAACAGTCTGAAAGCGGCCACCGAATTACTCGACAAACGAGGCTCCAACTATGCCGACCGTCCAAGATTCGTCATGTTTGAGGAGATGGGTTGGTCCCCAACGCTGACATGGCTTCGCTGGGGACCCAAATACCACTTGCATCGAAAGGTTCTCCAACCTCCCTTCACCAAATCCAAGGTTTGCCAATACCGGGAACACCAAAGAGAACAAGCCCTCATCCTCTGTCAAGGCCTACTCAACGATCCTACAGACTGGATGAACGCCGTCCGCAGATTTTCGGTATCCATCGTCCTCAAAATTGCATACGGCCTCGAAGTTGACAGTCCCCAAAGTCCATGGATGGAGCTAGCTAAAGAGTCAGGCGAAGCCATAGGCAAATCAGGCGCTCCAGCCAGTTCAATCATGGACAGGTTTCCCCCAACTAGATATTTGCCCTCCTGGCTCCCTTTTATGGAACGACTTCGCTTCGCCCGCACCTGGCGACACGCAATCCAAAATATTACTCATCTCCCTTTCCAAGCTGCCCTTGAAGTCAAGACGCCATCATTCGTTCAATCACGCATTGCAATCCATAATTCCAACCCACCAGACCCGTTCACGATGGAAGACATCAAAGGCGCTGCAGCCACAATTTTGATAGCAGGGAGTGACACAACCTCTGCCGCTCTGAATCTCTTGGTTTTATATCTACTTTTGAATCCAGAAGTACAAAAGAAGGCACAAGGAGAAGTTGATTCCCTGGGTAGTTTACCCACATTTGACGACATCCACAGACTCAATTATTTACATTTGGTTCTAAATGAAACATACAGGATGTGTCCCCTTTCCCCGCTGGGCATCCCGCACGCAAGTTTAAAAGATGACATTTACGAGGCAAAACTCATCCCAAAGGGAACGATAGTGTATCCAAATGTTTGGGCCATGTTTCACGACGAGACGATTTATAAAGAGCCGGAAAGGTTTTGGCCTGAACGGTATTTATCAGAGGAGGAAGGAGGAAACGGGGAGCCTTTGCCCGTTGGCATGTTTGGGTTCGGACGACGGTAAGTTTTCTACCACGGTGTCAATGGAAAAAAGAAATGCTGATGAGAAGATAATGATAGGATTTGCATTGGAAGGAATTTGGCCGAGAATAGTTTGTTGATTGCGTTGGCCATCATGTTGGCTACCGTCGAGATTGGATGGCCAAAGGGCAAAGACGGAAAAGAGAAAAGATTTGAACCCGAATGGAGTTTCAGAGGGCAGGCGTAAGTCAATTTTTCTTTTCCATTCCATCTCCAAAACATGTGTTTTAGGAGAACGCCGACAAATAATGACTTTACTGTGTCTACGTAGGATCGTGCTGCCTTTTAGGGCTTCTTTTATCAGTCGGTCCGCCAAATCGAGGGAAATGTTGGAGATTGAGGTTGCACAATCTTAAAACCATGTTTTGGGTTTTTGAGGGAATTCGACGCCACCCAGAGAAAGAGAGATCGCGATAAGGGTCGCAGATCCTCCAACGCAAATCCATCGGATCATGGTCGGATTTCCCTTTTTGTTTTTTTTTTCCTTCTTGGGGGGGCCCGCTAACGCCGGCATGAGAAAAATCCCACGGGTTGGGTAATCGGAAACAAAACAAATTTTGACAAGATGCTGCTTGGATCAACCGCGCCGCCAACTCAGACAGAACCTATTTTAAGTATCTCCACGCCACAAATCTCACACAACCTCAAAACTTTTCAGAATATTAAAGTATATCTTGTTTCCTCACAGATGGATGGCGGTCAAAAAAGGTTTCAACCAAAAAAACTGGTACAGCGGGGGCTGCCAAATATTTTTTTCCTTTTTTGTCGTTTCCTTTTTTCTTACTTTAGGCCCGGCGCTTTACACAAAACCTGTCGCTGGCCGATATATTTTCTTTCTCAAAACGACGATATGTTTGCCTCGGTTCCACTCAGACGGAGTCTTTCCCGTTCTCTCAAGAGAATGATTCAACGAACATTACCAATCGTGCACAGCAGGAGACGATCGTGGACGACAAACGCAAAGATTCGGGTACCGATTGAGTAGGGATTTTATTTTTATGATGGGAATGGAAGAAATCATGAGGGCTTTGATGGGCAAAATTTTGGGTCACTCTACAATCGTCTAGCCAGCAATGCGCCTGGGTTTGTTTACGCATGAACCCAAGGCTTACATCGATACTCCCAAAACAACAAAATAAAAAAATGGATTGGATTGGTCGAGAATCTGTTTTCGACAACTTGGAAAGTGTGGACCAGTTGCAGTCAACCGCCACTTCAAAACCAGATCGGACGGCTTTGACGGTACAGGAATCAGCGGGCAGTCTTTAAGACACGGATCACCTCAAGCAGACGGAAAGAAAACGGTGGTCATCAACAAGATTTTTGCATTCTGCATGGGCTACGAGGGAAATGATTATGACATTCAAGGTGGAATTGCATTGATACCAAAAATAGAGGGAATTTTGTTTTATGTTTTTTATCGAGTACATCACTGTTGTATTTTCAAGCTTTCCAGTCGTTTTGCTCTTGCTCTCTCTCTCGATCACACAGAACCATCCGCAGCCCGCACGGTGCCTTCTTCACTCCATGTAGGAAGGCACTGAACCCACGGGTCAACAATCGGAAACCCAACACCTCCCGTTCCTTTTCCACTCAGAAACCTTATTGCACTTATCTGATATTTGCACCAACTCATTTTTTTTTCGTTTCCCACTTCAACAACAAAAAGTTCATCCTCAGCATCAGAATCTTCAATCTTTCGAACAACGTTTGCCATCATCAGACCAGACCAGTCGACGAGAGACGACCGCGAGTACAGCTATTAGTCATCAACAGCACATATCAATTCCATCAAAAAGGAAAATGGCTCCAGATTTCATCAAAAAGACTGTTAACAAGGGTCGCAACTTGGCCCTAAGGACTCGCATAGGGACTCACCGACTCAAAGAAAAAGTCCGCACCAAGGCTCGTGAAACAGTACAAAAAGTCAAGGAGTACATTAGACCCAACAATAACAATTAATAATGGCAACACACTACAGAGTTTGTAAGGGAGATGATTCTTTGGGATATGGGTCGGGTTACATACGGGGGTGAAGGATTTACGTGAGGGTGGGGATGGTTTTGTTAGGATTTGATGGGAAGGATGACGGGGTGCTGGACATCTTTGAAAGTAGCGGAATAATGAATTGTTTTGCACATTGCTATATCAGAATTAAAAGGGGTGCAAATATCCCCCCCTCCTTCTCTTGAAATCTTTGTGAGCGTGATACTTTTGCCTTTATGATAATAAATATGCCTTTTTGATATCGAAAAGGCCTATATAAAATTGAAAATGCCTTTTTGAAATGGAAAACGCCTATTTGTTTTCAAAGAGGTATATTTAACAAGTACAAAGCATTTTTGATAATAAAAAGGACTTTTTATAGATAAATATGCATTCTTTAAACGAAAAAGGCCTTTTGAAAAACATATAAGCGTTTTCAATATTAAAAAGGCATGTACAATATCCCCCATTGGACGTTAGTGAGGGTGATACTTGTAGGAGAATATAAACATGCCTTTTTGAAATGGAAAACGCTTATTTGAAATGAAAGACACCTTTTTATTTTAAAACAGGCCTGATTCATAAATAAAAGGCATTTTTAATAATATACAGGACTGCTTATCGATAAATAGCCATTTTTTTTAAACGAAAAAGTCCTTTTGAAAAATAGAAAGGTATATTTATGATGAGGCACAAGTCTCGTGATAACAAACGTTCGAGGGGTTATTGTATGGTAAGTTGGGTTAGGCACAAATAATTGATGTCGGTCTGGAACCAGAAAAAAAAAGGATAATCATGAGTCGCCAGATCAAGTAGGCATAAATCCACCAACCAGAGAGCAGTTGACGTCCCCGAAAGGATGTTCGGCGACCATCCCGCCCTGAATGTGATGGACTTTTTCAGCTGCGAGAATTTCATGATTTTGATCTGCTGATACTTTATTCAGTTGAGATTGTTTGTACATAATAAAACGGCATTTTCCGCGGAGTCTGTGTCTGGCGGCGGCACCGGCTGAGCGGCTGAAGGTTGAAAATTACCCTGACCGACCTGAACAGCGTGTCAACACCTTTCCAAATCTGGCCAAGAAATCAATAGTCGCCGCAATAACAATCTTCGTGTTGGCATGAGTGGCTAAAGTTGGGATCAACATTTGGGACGCCACAAAAAGTCCAGACCTTTTAGGGGATCTGTATATAATCTTGGCGATTTCACCCCTCTCAGATCTCTTGTGTCTTTTTAGTTTAGTCTTCATCACAACATCTGGCTTCAAGATTGCAACATGAAGACAACTCGCCAGCTCCTTCTCCTTGCCGCCTCTGGCCTGGCATCTGCTGCCCCTGGAGCACTGCTTAAGCGTACAGACTATGACGTCTGTGCAGCTGATTGCACTCTTGCCGGTCTTCCCTACCCTGACAAAGACACTTTCCAACTTCCTCTTGAAAACCACTACTCGGAACAATGCCCTACCTTTTACGTTGGGTCTGATGCCGGCAACCCCACAGCTACCGGAAGAGTTTGTCTCGAATTCATTGGCCCCTACCTCGTCTTCAACTTTACCTCCATCAGCGGTTTCACCTACAATGACGCCACCGTCTCATGGAAGTTGACAGGTTCTGCCTCCAGCTTCAGTGATCTCTCTTGCGGTCCTAATCCCAATGGAGATGGTCTCACTTGCAAGCTTCCTTTCACCTCCGTCCTCAAGGTCTCTCCTACCACATCCAACAAGGATCTCTTGGCGGGTATTTGCCCCCTTGGTGATCGGGAAGCTTTGGTCTTTGACTTGCGTTTCTCTGGAGACGTCACTTCCACTTCCTCCGGCGAGGTTCTTCCCCTCCGTCAGCAGTTCCCTTGCGCCTCTCGCGACTCGGACCCCAAATGCACCTCTTATCAAACCAGCTACGACTACTTCCAACTTACCTACCGCTGCAGCAAGTGCTATGTTGCAGCCTGCCCGACCTCGACCTCTACTTCTGAGCCTCCAGTAACCACCACTGAGCCCCCAACCACATCAACTCAGCCCCCTACATCCACAACATCCTCCACTTCCACTTCCACCACCGCTCCTCCCATTTTACAAACCTGCAGCTTCGGCACAGCTTTCGGCTATCAAAACCCCATCGCCGGCGTCCAAAAGTCTTTTACTCTAAACACCCAATCCGGCGCTGGCTGCAACCGCTGGGGATGGTACGAAACCCCCACCGTTTCCGAACTCCAAGGAGGAATCTCCGGTCCCCTCTACGTTGGAGCAGGCGGTAACGACATTACCAAAGCCGTCTACGTGGGTATTTGGGTCGCTACAGCCAATGCCCAAGGCAGAGTGACTGTGACATACCTTTTAAATCCTCCTTATACTCTTGCTGATGTGCATGTTAACCTTGTTTGCCTGCCTTTGACCAAATGTGCTCCTGGACAGTATACTTTTAACGCTGGGGCCATTCCGAATTTGCCTACGTTTAGTAATCCGACTCCGTTGGTTTATCCTACTTGTACTGGGGGAAGTAAGGCAGCTTTGGTTGTGCATGCTGCTGTTAATGTTGTAAAGGTTGGGACGTGTGAGCCGCCAAAGGCTTCTTAGAGGGGGAATGTAATGTTTCTGTTTGATAGATGGTTAGAGTTTTGTTGTTGTAGTGGTGGGAATAATTTTAATATATCTTTGTTGTGTGTTGTCTTTGAGTTTTATTTCTAATGATTATGTTGCATTACCATTGATAGAGTTGAGGCATTCCATGGTGGTAGTTGAGATGGTCTGAATCAACTCCATCATCACACAGCCCAATCTGCTCAACATGATCCGTCCGACAGTAACATTAGAGCCTACCTGCATAATGATTCCCCGTCATTCTGAATGTAACAATGTAAATGCAGATGATAAAAAGGCGGGTAAGACGGGATAGATGGTCACCTTTTCAAATCTGCCGAGATGGCTGTTGGTTCAAATAACCATAATTTTGTTTACCGGGTCGGAGGTAAAAAGAGGTTCTGACTGGTCACCTAATTGGGGTTCATATACTCGGGTTACACCACATATAGATGACCAAAGTCTTGGAAGGAGTTTACATATGATGAATATTGATCTGTTGGTTTACGGACGAGTTGACGGACAAGTAAGCAATCGGGTGATGAATGGATGCCAAGATTCACTGTGATGAAGTATAAATACTGCGTATATTCTCTTCAATGTTAGATATGTGTTCACAGCATTGAGGTTCCCAGGAGCGTTCCAAAAATGCTTTCCAAGTATGTTTTATTCGGCAGTGTCCTCCTCGGAGGAGTCCACGGCCACTTATTCAACTACGAAACCATCCAACTCAGCAATAACCACCTGACCAAAATCCATCCCAAATCCCTCGACTCAACTTCACTCTTTTCCCCCAGACAACAACAACAAACACCTAAACCCCTTCATGGACGATGCAAAACCTACCCCGGAGACCTCCTCTGGCCCGGTAAACCAATCTGGGACCTATTTGACCTCCTCCTCGGAAAAGGATCACTCATCAAAACAATTCCCGAAGCCTCAATCTGTTATCCGGAATGGGGTCCTCGTCATTCCCCGAGTCAATGCGAAGAATTAACTAAATCATGGAACAATTCCACTCTTCGAATTGAAGATCCTACATCGATTCGTTCTATCCTTTTCCAGGGAATGACTTGTATGCCACCGGATTATACACCTTTTTTTCTTGGAAGGAAACAAGTCAATTGTTCTGTCGGGGGGCTTCCTGAATATACGGTAAATGTCACGAATGTGATGCAAATCCAATTGGCTATTAATCTCGCGTCAAATTTGAACATTCGATTGGTTATCAAAAATACTGGACATGATTTTGGGGGGAAATCTACGGGAAAAGGTGCAATTAACCTCTGGACTCATCATCTCAAGGATGCGGAATTCTATCCAGAGTATCATGCCGCAGGAGGAGAAGAGGGGTATGTCGGACCAGCATTTAAATTCGGTGCTGGGGTTCAGGTTTACGAAGCTTATGCGCTTGCAAAGAAATACAACGTGACGGTTATTGGGGGTGAAGGAAAATCAGTTGGGTTTATTGGGGGGTATATCCAAGGAGGGGGACATTCACCTTTGACGAGTATCTATGGAATGGCGGCAGATCATGTTTTGAGTATTCAGGTCGTTACGGCTGATGGACGATTTATTACAGCTGATGCGACACAAAATACTGATTTATTCTGGGCGTTGAGAGGAGGAGGAGCAGGGACGTTTGGGGTTGTTACTTCGATGGTTGTCAAGGCTTTTCCAAGGATAAAAACGACGACGTTGACGTATAATTTTACGACTGGACGAAATTTCACAAGGGAAAAAATGTGGCAGGCGCAAAGGGCTTATGTGGATGGGTTTGAGAGGTATGCGGATTTGGGTTATTATTCTTATTATAGGATACGGCATGTTAGTGGGGAGTTGTATCATGATATGACGAGTATGGTTGCGCCGAATACTACCGAGGAAGAATTTAGGCAAGTGATGAAGCCTCTGTGGGATAAATGGGAGGAAATAGGTGTTCCTTTTAGTCCAGTCATAAGAGAGTTGGATAACTTTAGTGATGCGTGGGAAATGGCTTTTCCTCATGAGGTTTGGACTTGGGGGATGAGACAGGCTAGTAGGTTTTTGCCTAGGGGGGTGATATCTGATCCGGAGAAGAGAAAAGAGATGATGGATGCGATAAAAGGGGTTTCGGACGAGGGAGCGAATATATTGATGTTTAATATGAGGAATCCCCCGGGGTCGGAGAGAATAAACAATGCGGTGAATAAGGCATGGAGGGATATTTTGGGATTTGCAATCATGTTTGTTAATTGGAACGTTGCTACGGATTCGGGGGGATGGGTCGAGACTCTGTCAAGGAATTTGACGTATGAGTGGAATCCGAGGTGGAAAAAGTTGACTCCTGGGTCGGGAACTTATATGTCAGAGTCTGATTATATTGAACCTGATTGGCAGGAGAGCTTTCATGGGGATAAATATGGGGAGTTGTTGAGGAGTAAGGAGAAGTGGGATCCAGAGGGGGTTTTTTATGCTACGAATGCGGTTGGGTCTGAAAAGTGGGAGTTGGAAGAGGTTATTATGGGACATTTGCCGAGTCAGAATAGTAAGCTTTGTAGGAGGAACTGAGTCTGGATAAAGAAAGCAGAGATGTCGGAGGTTATGCCCGTGTAAAGTAACATTTAGTCCTTGTGCGACATGAGGATAATTTGGATAGCTTTACCCGATACCAACACAAAGTGTACCTACATTATATTCGGCTGCTATTCACGAGATTCAACCAGTCTCATCATGTTAAATAGCACTCTTTCACCTCTTTATTTCCCCTTCTTTCAGGTAAAAAGTCAAACTTGTCACTCAATCCTCAACATGAAGACCTTTACAATCACAAGCATCCTGTTATGCCTCCTCAATATCGCAGCATGTCTCTCACAACCCACTGACTGCCTGGAGCAAACCAAATACATCTCCTCCCAACAATACTCCCTCTGGGTAATCAACCAACTCCTCTATCAAATAACCAACAAAACCGTATCCTTTTCCTCCTGGGGCGAGGCCGACTGCATAATGCGACCCAACCCGCGAGCTCACATTCTTCAAATGGAAATCCAAAATTTAGCAAACAATCTCACTCAAGTTTGCAAAATTGACCATGCTTCCCTCGAGACGCCGACCGGAGATAAATGGTACCCCTGCCACAACGAAACTCAGACAGTGGAAGATAAATACCAAATCCAAACCTACGTTCAGTTCCTTCCTGGGACTCAAAGTCAATGGAAAGTATCAGTCCGACAAACTTATTTTTGTTCAGAGTCCGGCAACACGACGGATATTACCTCTGCTCCCAAAGTAGTCAAAGTCTCAGCTCACGCTACCCTACCATGGGACCTAGTGATATTCTTTCGACCGATCCTGTGCGGCACCAACACGCATTCAATACTCGAGATACCATACAGGACTGGACTGGGATTTGTGTCGTGTAACATTACTTATGATGCCAGATGGTGCTCGCTTGGAGGGGATATTAACGGACGGAAAGAGGGAGGAATTGGTATGGGGGTTTGGAATAATATAGAGTATGTGGATGTTGAGTGAGGTATCGGGTCAGAAATATTTATTGAGGCACTCTTGATGTTAGTAAACAGTGTATTTAAAGCCATGTGGTTTCTGTTCAAGTACCGGCCTGTTTCATCCTGATGTTAAACCCATAATCCACCATATTTATACATGATGAGCAAAGTCCGTTCCTGTAAATCATCCGTCATTCCCAGTTTCTCATTTCCGTCGTCATAAAAACCATATTAAATCCATCATTCCAAGGGTCTCGAGTTTTTTATTCTCTGCAAAATGACATATCTCAGCCACGATGCATATTATTACTCCAAGCCTGCTGACTCAAAGGAGAAGGAGCCGGAAACTGCTGTCCCTGAACAGGTGTACGAGTAGGAGTCAAATGAGCCGAGCTCGGGGTGGAAGGAGAAGAAAACTCCTTTTGTCCACCAAAACCCTGTTCAGCTGCCCTCTCAACGATAACAACCGTCTGTTTTCTCTTTCTCCTGCGCTTGTGTGTTTCAACACAAGCAATGACAAATGTGACAAAGTGAAGGATTCTTTACGTCGTATTAGCTTCTGAAATTGAGAGCGGAGGAGAAAGTATGTACTCACACAAGAAAAGCACCCAACACAACCAACGCCTCACCCTTTGCAGCAATATCCTTGATTTCTTCATCATAAGGGTCCCTTGCCCTGATACCCATGGATCCGGAGTTTGCTCTCAAACCGCCGTAACTATAATCGCTGGATCCTGAATAAGAGCTGCTGGAAGAGGAATAAGGATTACTGCTACTGCCGCCGCTGCTGCTGCTTGAGGAAGAGGTGGTATCGTCATCATAAGCTGCGTCAACGCTGCTCAAGACAGAGATAAATGTCAACGCAGCCGTGGCGGGAATGAACAGAAGCCAAATGATGAGATCGAGGGCGACGTTGGCACCTGGATGAATACCGCGGTGACCTCCACGTTTGAGAATGCAAATGGATTCGGATATAGTCCAGATAATGCTGAGGACGGTCTATCACAGGTCAGAGGGGTTGTTTGTGGTGAAAATAATGTTGACTTACCGCCGGACCAGCAAAAAAGAGGGAAGTGAAGCTGTAAAAGCTAAAGGTAGACATCATTGATCCCATCAAGCTAATCATGGTGAAGGCAAAGACGAATTGAAAGAAGCGAAGGCAGAGCTTGGAGATCCACATTCCCTGGGGAGAGACGTGAGGAGGAGCAGGGGAAGCCATTGGGGTGGTCATTGTGGGGAAGTGATTTTATGTGTGAAGAACGAGTCTATAAATTGTAAGTTGAAAGCGAGTGTGTATGTGAAAGCGAATGACTGAAAATAATAGAAAGAGTGGGGAAGCTGAAGTGAGTGGTGGTTGGGCTAAACAACACAAGACATTTGGACAGGATTATCAATGACCTTTTATCCTTTTTCTAACTCTCAATGTGCTCATCACGATAATCTATTCTTGACCACAACTTTCAGCTCAACAAACTCCGGGTCCCCTGCCAAGAACATTTGAATATTCCGTACCTTAACGTTAACTGCCGAAGCTGTGCCACAATACCTGCTTAGTAGCGCTGTGGCTTTCCATGGTGGAGATGAACAAGGGGCAAAAGGCGGACAGGGAAGATCGCCAAGCCTGTTGATATGCAGTTATAAACCCTTGCTGGCGGCTCCAGGTTGTTTATGAGAGGCAGATCGTTTATGCGGCCCAAAGGCAAGTTCCGTCGTCGGATGACCTGAGACTTGAGAAGAAAATTGAAGCTAATTGAAGCACTTCAAGCTTTCAAAGTTATTCAAGTACGGGCTTTTAAACCATTAGGGTCTTGATGATAGATGCTGCCAAGGGGAGCTGAACTCAACTCTCATATGCAGGTATGTAAGCGTGGTAAGGTCTGTCGAATGAGCCTATTCATCGCTATGGCCGCTTCGACAAGACCTCGGTAATCATCCCAGATTTCCGTTATGCTTGACTTTACCAAGTCTGAGGTGAGTGCTGTCCTATAATGTTGTGGTTTGGAAGCCAGAAACCGCCTCATTTTCTTCTTTTCTTTTTCTTTTTGGTGTATTTGGCTTTGAGATTGTCAATGGACTTCAATTGGTCAGGTTGGCCTTTGAGACCATTTTGGCCAATTCCCAAACTGCTGTTTACTTGAACTAGGTACACTGTAAATGAATACCTACGTCCATATCCAAACGCTCACAAGGGATTTCCTTAATGCCAATCGTCCATGATAAATTTTGAAGACCCCAAAACCTCAATACAAGCCTCCTTGCTGCCCCCGAAACACTAAAATTGGCCCCAGCTGCTACAGATCTTATTGGTCATGCCTTCGCAGGAGACCCAAAGCCTTCTTGGCCAACACCCAGCGCTTGAACTCTTCCCAGACTTGGACGGGAGTGTAGCCTTCCCCGGATTCACGTTTAGCCTCAAACATATTTGCGCACGTGTTAACTTCCCAATCGAACTCGACCCGGCCAATGACTTGAAGAAGCTCGAGGGTGTCAGCTGATAATATCAGCAGGCGGTTGTCGAGCCACTGAATCTCCATATAGATATCGTGCCACTTGTAGATCCACTGCTCGAGGTCGGTGTTCTCGAACAGGGAATTTAAGTGCTTTCTGTATTCATCTTGGAACTGTAGTAACTGCAAAGCGGGGTGTGGGGTTTGTGATCCGAACTGGTCTTTCGTTGAACGTATAGTTTCAGAAGCACTTCTGGAAGCTGAGATTATTAGGTATGTTAAACGCTCTTGTTGCTAGAGAGATGCGAGTTTTGAGGTCGTTGGTTGTGGTTCTGTTGCTGTTGGCCAAACATACCCATTGGCGAGAATCGCCATCTCAAAAGCCGCTTCTGGTCAGCGGCCACAAGAGTCGTGCTCAGTCCACCTCATGACTCATTGGCAGAAGTGCATAAGCCGTTGCGGTACTACTGTGGTAATCTGAATCATGCGCCCGCAAGGGCTGGATTCATTCTGATACGGCCTTTGCCGGAGCAAGATTTCTACCCCATTAGAGACATGATGTTGCCCAAGAAATAAACCTTAAAAAATTACTCTCCCAGAGTCAATCAATCTTCATCTTCAGCCCAATCATCACGTGCATTTGCCCATCCTACAACCCTCACAATATTCCCGCTCATGCTCCAGACCATGATGAATACCAGTGCCTTTTGGCCTTTTCACCTTCATTCCAGCCCACTTCTTCAGCCAATACACCACTCTCTCCACATATATGTCCTCGTTCACAGTTAGAATCCCTAGTGTATCGCACTCCTTGCACCGCTGGTTAAAAACAGGAGCGTTGTAGGTGTTTCCTCTAAAACGACGAATCTCGATCGCAACCTTCTTACTAGTCCTTTCATAGTGGAAGTACTTCATTAGTATTCGGTGAGGAAAAGTGATAAATACCTTATCATACTCACCAAATGCCGTCGCAGCCGTCTTTGCTGCACCTAAATTTTCCCATGACATGAGTGTTGCAGGTGTTCTCCGGGTTGTCATTTTGGTCAGTTTCATCGAATTCGGGTACTGGAGACAATCCATCGGCACTGAGTTTGTCAACAACACGCTGGTGCAGGCTCGGGATGAGGTACAATGACTGAGGAGGTCCCAGTCTGTCCTTGGAAGTACTGTTGTCCTTGTCCCCATCACGAGTTGTGCATTTGATAATTGAAGTTTGAAAGGAAGCAACGTTAAAGCTGATAAAGGGTAATCTTGCTATTGTAGGAGCTTGTCCTTTTTTAACAAGCAGTAACAGCGCTGGGCGTGCCAGACGCTGAAGGAGCGTGTGACGAAGCAACATCGTGCTACCTGTTGTTCTTGGCAGAGGGTAACTTGTTGAAAAGAAAGGATCCTGGCTGTAGAAATCATGATATGAAGTGGAGATTATCCAAATAAATTACTTGCAATCAGTGCTCACTCGATCCTTCAAACAGTCAGGAAGCAATCGGACAACCTGCAGAAGTGTCAACACGGAAAGGAAACAGGCCCAAGACGGATAACGGGGGATTAACAAACGGATACAGGGACTGCAGGGCGTCCGTGTCCAATTACTGACCTTTTTTGTATTTCGAATTCCTTACCGACGGGAAAAGCTGCATGTGTCCGTTCGCCATCAGGAAGTTTGTCGATATTGCCAAGTCAGCGTTTGTGACATACGCAGGGATAAAGCTTTTACCCTTCCAGGTCGTCCAAAAGCCAACTGATGATTACCAGGGTTTCAGGAGGTCATCAAGGTCTGAGAAGGACATTAGAATTATCCGAGACCTCTTAGGACTTACAAAGCGAACTCCCTAATTGTCAGGGCGCGCACAGGCCATGTCCTGGTTTCTGTATCCAGCTGGCAACACCTGGTGCAAGTGGCCAAAGCTTCCGACCCTCAAGAGGCTTCAGGCTGCGCGAGGAATTTGATTCTTTTCCTCTTTCTTTCTGTAGCTTTAGATTCACAAATATCAATGGAATTGACCTTGAAGCCTTGTCTCATCAAATCCACAAAATGAGCCGTGACACTAATGCACAGTTCTTTCTGGTGTTGCGGGTCATATATCCCATTCCTGTTGTCACAGGGGATAAACCTAGTTCAGTTAGAGAGTCGAGGTTCTTTTGAGATGCGCTAACGTTAGAGTTACTAGTGAAAGAACTTGTGCTCAGATTCACACGATCTTTGCATTACAAAAGCCAACAGAGTCGCACTCAATAGTAGCAAAATGTAGCGGCGCTTACATGCGTAGACTAGTCTGCCGAGCCTTACCATATTCGACTATATTCTACAGTGGCACAGATTGACCAAGACGATGCAATCCCACTCTACTTGTGCAGTTGGTACCTGAGAGTTTGAGGCTCCTCGAGGACACACAAGAACCACACACAACTTAATCTTACGTTTTTATATCACGAGTCAACCAGCAAGTGAGATTCATTGGTTGTAATTGCGATGACTGTTGGTTGCATTTTGATTCATTGTAGTAAATATATGCCAGAAGAACGGAATTACAAGCCAAATCCGAGATTTGGCAACCTACAGGTAGTGTTGAATGATACCTACAGATCATTTTCCTTGGTAGGTCCTTGTGCTGCTGACTTCATCAAGGTCAAGGCTTAAAAAGAGAATTGGGACTACCCTAATTAAGTTGCATCATTCTTGATTCCGGTCGTTGGTAAGATATTGACGCGGTTGGACTTTCAATATGTAGGCTCACAAGGCTCAAAGCTGGTTGCAGAGGAGCAAAAAAATCAACTCTATGACACTTCATAGTGTCATGTAGGGGACTTGATACATGTGTGGATTTTTAACTAGGCTCTCTCTAGCGGAAAATGAGCCACTACACAAAAGATCATTGCATCAACATGTCACGATTTTCGACTTGAAGCCTCATGAGAGGTCCGCAATACAGACACTTCCCAAATGCTTGTGAATGTGTATAAAAGGACCGCTCTGGCACCTCCAGTCACATAACCTTTCCCTTCATCATCAGCATCATCATCACAACAATCTCAGTAACAATTATTATCTACTCTACCTCCAAACATGAAGTTCTTCGCCGTCCTCACCAGCCTCGTCGCCTCGGCTTCGGCCATCGACGTTTACCTTCACACCGACAACGACTGTGGCTCTAGCTGGTTCCGCTGCAACAGCATCAACCCCAACATCTGCTGCGGTGTCACCCCCACATTCACCAACTATGGATCTGTGGCCGCCCGCGGTATTCCTACGTTCTGGAACGTCCAGCTCCGAGGCTACAGAAACGGCGTATGCAACAGTCTCCAGACCATCGATCCAAACTGGGGTAGCTCGTTTATTTGCAGCCGCGCCAACGGTTACTTCACCTACACCGGCGTCGGTTACAACTTTTATGGCCGGAAGCGCGCCGAATCAGAGCCCGCCGAGGAGTGCCAGAGACCCAATGCACTGGGCCTTCCTGACGGTACTGAGTACGATCTTACTGGTCTGAGTGACGACGAGCTTAACGCCCTGTGAGTAAACATCATTCGCTCAAGACATCAAGTTACCTATACTAACATTCCGTGTCCTGTGCTAGCGCTACGTCTGCTACCAACGCCACTACCATTGCCGATCTTCCTCATTCGTTGCAGGCCCGCCAGATTCTCTAAGGGGAAAATTAACATACAGGCAGTCATGGTGGTTGGGGGTTTCATAGTGTTTTTTCTTTTCTTTTTGCCTTTTCAAGTTCAACACTTGAGCCTTTGCAATATTGTCTCCTTAGTTAGCCTTCGCAGCTAGGTAAATTACACTTTTTTTTATCAAATCTAACCACATGCTTGACTGTCCAACCTAATCCTACTCACCACCATACCCAAATCAAATCAATCCCAATCCTCACATCTCCAGTCTCTGTATCAACCATCCTTCCAAACCCACAGTATTGTCCCTTTTCATCTTCAATCACCGCTGCCTTTTCCTTTTCCTCTCCTCTTCTTTTCCCACTATTTTATGCTTGAGAAATATTAATAACCCTCGAATCACACAAGTAATAAACCCCTGCCACAATCCCTCCACCCATCCCAGGATCCAAAGGCATATATTCTTCTGGAACAAAAACCATCATGTATAATAAAACCATCAACATGATTATGAATATTCCCATTACGCTCCAAGCGCAGATTTGATGAGTATGCCAGGTAATTCATGGACTAAAGGGGATGTTTGCTAGGAGGGGAGGTGTAAGTTTTTGATAAGAGGGAAGTAAATGCTATTACGCGGATTATAAACGATTTTGATGGATTTGGGGTAGAAAATTGGTGAAAGTTGAGGGAGGTTGGAGTTAATGCGTTAAAGGGGGTTATTGGTGGTTGAAAATGGAAGAGAGGATGAGTAGTAGCGATTTCATTGTTGCGAGATGAGAGGAGGAGGTAAGGATGTTTGGAGATTGTGTCTGTTGTTTTTTTGTTAGTGAAATGAAAAATGAAAAATGAAAGATAAAAGCGCTTACCAAAACAACAATCATCCCAAAACAACGACAAAATAAAATCCAAAGCAGCAAAAAGAGCCCTCACATTTTGAGAATTCATGAATCGTTCAAATGCGCTGTCGTGTGAGGTCAGTTTGTACTACAATAACATGATTAGAAATCCTATAACGTTAATGACAAGAAAGAAAAGAGCCCTGCTTATAAGTGTTCAAAGTGGTCCTGGTGGGACTTTGGGTATCTTTATGCATGTCGAGTTTTCGTGTTTTGTCTTTTTGGTTGTGGGTTGGAGCTGCTGGATTGGGATTGCCTTGAATTCGTAGGGAAATATGTCGCTGGATTTCTGGTTGTCGAGGAGTTCAGCTTGGTCTTGTGGGCTTGGAGGAGATGTTGAAGATGAAGGCATTACAAGGTTAACTTGTGATGACGGTGCCAAAACGCTGGATTGTGGCCTTGTTTCCACCTGTGAGACTCGTCTTCGTATCATGAACGAATACCCCTCCAGACTTTTGATCAGCCATTTTCTGCTAATGTGATCATTATTTGGGTTAACCTTGATACTTTGGAAAAGCTTCCTAGTCTCGTTATTCGTCCCAGATACCAGAGATGCCATTCTGGATATCGTTCTTGTTTGCAACGCGCAAGCTGGGAGCTTTGATTCTGATCTTGAAAGTGAAACTCCCAATAACACGACCAAAACCAAGCACAGAGACAGAAATATTTGAACAAGCCGCCCGGGAGTTCGATACACGGCAATACCCATGTGACAACTGCTGAAGCTCTGTGCCGTGCAGACTCCGTAAAGTTTGATCCCGAATGCTTCAGTCGACATGGACACTGTCACGGCAGAGAATAACAGCAGCATCAGGCGCACCAGGAACATGGATTCTCGATTAGTGAAGAGGAGGCGGAAACCGGTAATATAACCGTAGATGCCACCCGTTTTGACACACAAGCTATCCGCTGCTGTTGCTCCGTCTCGTTTTCGAGCAAGTGCGTAGTGTGGAATGGGCACTTTAAGGTACAAGTTGATGACTTGAGTGAGAATACCCAGAGGGACAACAAGTAAAACCGGTGCAAATGTCGCCAAAAGATAATCGCCCCGTGAAAACGGGTGAAAGCTTGGAGGTGATCCTCCTGTTCCGTTCGGCTGCCGTGGGAAATATAGGTCGGTGAAGATGGTGGCCACCGGTTGCCCATCAGACCCAGTCAACGTCATATAGACACCCCCGTATCCAATATTTGTAATTGTTTTTGTTGCCAGTCTGTGGCTGTCTGTCATTGTTTTCGTTCCCCGAATATACTGTGGGTTGGTAAAAGTTGCTGTCACGGTCGCGGTGGGCAATCCACCATCGCTAACGTCTGCAAAGTTGAGCGCAGTCCTGGTCTTCAACAGGGTTTCCATCGAGTAGATGGTTGTGGCGGTAGGAACACCGTACGGATTCCTGAGGGTAACTGCTAGTGTTTTTCCCTTCCATATCTCTTCCAGCCTTGTTTTCGTGTAGATTCCGCTGCCTTCCTCGTCAAACACGGTTAGTGCTACCGTTGTGTAACTTGGGCTCTCGGCCGCAATGGTTACCACAACATTACCAACGGTTGTTGGGTGCGGACCAAGGGCAGTCAGTATCCGAGTCTGCGTGGGACTCCCCTTGTTGTCGCTGAGAGTGACTGTTTGATCCATCCAACTGACAAAGACGTCGACGACAGTGGTGGTAGGTCTCCCGTTGCTGTCGGTATCAATGATTGTGTTTTGGGTAACGACTGGAATAGGCGTGATAACAACAGGTGCCACGGTAATTTCTTCCACGCTCGGGTACCTGTATGTTTCTATGAAAGTGATACGGGTAACTGGCCGATAGATATCTGTTGTTATTGTTTCTATGCAAGGGGCCTTGGGGGGTTCACACGGCTTGACTTGGCCTTCAACGCTTTCCCGATGGTACAACACGACATTTGGATTGTTCAAGAAAATGTGCTTCTGTTGTACGGCTGCGTGAACCCATGATTGCCAGCATGCCGGTGTTAAGAAGACGAGGGCTGGACCATCACATTTGACAGGACAGGTTTCGCCTATTTTCAGGGGTTGCCATATGACAGTTGTGAGGACATGGGTGATTAATTCGTATAACGGATCCGGATATCGAACTGCCAGCCATGACATTCCCACAGTTATGGCGGTATCTGGAAAGTGGCCGTATTGGTCTGGTGGTGGCACCCGACGAACAAGTGTTGAGTTGCTGTAGTGTCGCACGGTGTCACACGGCATCCCATGACTGAATCGCTCACAGTGTGCCAGGATAATAAACAGGATAACAAGCAGGCCAAGAAGCCTCAGGAGCCTGTTAATATAGTAGGACTCCCATGGGCGGCCGACCCCTGCACGTCCAGGTGCCCGAAGCACTGCATCTTGAAGGATGGTTGGTCAGGAAGGTCAGCGACAAGAGATGGATCTACATGAAGAAAGCAGTAGGACCTCTGAGTCAGAAAACCTGTATTCTTAGCAATCATGACCAAGCCCAAAGGAGGCCTCCGGTCGAGCGAAGGACCCAGGAGACAGTGGAAGCCATGGAGGGCTTCTACGGGTATAAGTAGGCCTTGATCCTCCAGTTCAGATTGGAGGGAGACAAGGACCTTTGAGGCCATAACAAATTATTACAGTGATTTAAATACAAGCCCTATTCCAAGCCCTTACTTCAAGCCCTTGTCACAGACGGCTCCCGCTGACAGCATCCAACACAGTGTACTCGGCCACTCGACACAACAACCACCATGCTAAAAACCCTCCACAGCCTACCAGTATAGTAGGGCGGCTGAAGGAGGGTTATGGTATGTAAGAGGAGGTGCCCGATGACCAGTATACTGAAGGATGGTTGGTCAAGAAGATCGCCAACGCGGGACAGATCTGCAGGATGGCTGCAGATCCACTGAATCATGATGACTGTTCTCTTTGTAATCGTCGGGTGGCGAGGAAGTCCTCCGACGGAGAGAAGGAATGGCCACGGAAGTACGAGGGCCCAGGAGGGACCCCTACGAGTATAAATAGGGCCTTGGTTTTCCTAGTTAGAATGTTGGAAGGACAAGTACCTTGATGTCTTTACAGTTTATTATATTGATTTGAATACAAGCCTATTCCAAGCCCATTATACATGCCCTTGTCACATTTAGGGAGCGGAACTGTTGGAAATATTGTGACCAACAACGTCGATCCACGGATAGGCATTACGGTTACCGAAAACGAGGGTCTCGGTCGTCAAACCAGCCCATGCAGAGAGTGACGGCGATGCTGAAGGAGCATGAGTAGCCTTTGCATGTTGAAGTGGCCTGGAGACGTAGAAATAGGACTCGCGGAGAGGGTCAGAATCTCCGTCCTTTTTGTTGGGAATGGCACGACGACCTTCATAGATGGGAATGGACCGAAAGCCCAATTCTACCAGACCTATTAGACGACAGATGCTAATAAGAAAGGGAAATCGTCAGTTTCACGTTGCTAGAAACATAAAGTAATTGGTACTCACTAAACGCTGAGAAGCACGATCCAGCGAGTCTTGAGGATACCACGACTTTGCACCTGGGTTGACATTATTTTGGCGAAAGTCATAGATGTCAACTAGAGATCTGTTGCGCAGAACCACGGTTCTGGGCCACTTCATATTCATTTCAAAGAAATCTGCCGTACTGTATGCCCAAACTGAATCTCAAGATCAACAAATAAATTAATGGGCGGTCAAGTATCTTACGGATGATTGACGGTTCCATTGAACCATTCATGTTTGGGAACTTGTGAATATGGGATAAACTGCGCCGCAAGATAATTACCAATCTCCAAAGTGATGTCTTGGGATAAATAGATGAATTAACATCTGGGTAGTAACGGCCCCCAAGATATGTAATCTCTGTTCCTAGGGAAAATTATCTCACAATATGACACCCTGTAGGTGTGGGAGTAAAATGCACCCCTGTTTTGGTCGCCCCATTTGACCCACTTTTATTGAGCAAGTCGCAAAATTGTCGGCGCTTGCAGATGGAGGTTATTATTAACATTTGTAGGAGCGCCAACGGAACGACTGGAATGATTGTATATTCATTGTTCGTTGTTGGAGGAGAAATCTCTGCAGTCGCAGTTGTGGAGTGCTGGCTGGGATGACGTCTACGGAGGGTTAGGGTCCACTGTACCCTCCAACACATCATACAATTTTAATAAAGAAGCAGATAATTCCAGTGAAACCACTGGCAGAATTTCCACTTCGAGACACTTGATGTCAGAAGAAGCTAGGCGATGATTTTGTTTCACGGAGGAAATTACAAAAGAATACAAGACTACAAAGTCCCTAGGACTTGCACTCGAATGGCTTATATAGTAGGCTTTTCCCCTGGGTTTCCCAGGCCCAGGGCCAGCGCCGTGATAGTTGTAGCAAGCGTCTCATACAAGGGGTTCACTGTCAACAACAGGTTGTTCTAACAAAGAGCTACTGAGAGGAGATTGTAGACAAATGAACTGTATTGCTTGCGTGAGGAATCAGATTCTTCAGGATGGGGAGTGCCCGGCACTCCCCCTACTTATAAGAAGCTATCTAGACATGTTTCCTAAGTATCTTTGTACCTTACTCTGCGTCCTTGTCTTGGCACTAGGCAACATCTCTCCTGAGTGCCATCGGTTGTCTCAGGGGCCGCCTGCGATCCCTGTGCGTGGGTATTATGCCTGGGGCGTAACAGAAACCTGTCCTGCCATTACATGACTGATGACTTTATGGGTTCCGCAGCCAACCCGACATAAACACAATCAAGCAAAAGCAAATTTGTTTCAACTTCATAAAACTTTTACCTATCTTAACGTAAAAAAATGCGCATATAATAGCCCTTGTTCAATTGCCTGCGCTTTCCATTTCCTGAATTGCTTCAAAAGGAATGTGGAGCGAAGCCTACCACCACCACCACCAACTCAGCTGGTTTTATGGGGCCATGCCCCCAAACTCCAGGTTCTTGCTTCGCTCGATTACCCAATCTTCTTGATACAATGGTTTCCACGGCTTCCCACTCAATACAGGTGGCCTTCGAAGAAATAAATATACGAAGAACTCTGTCAACCTTCAGTATGAAGAGAGAAAAGTTCCTGTCAGATTCTCCATTCTAAAAAAATTCAAATTACGTCATATTGGAGCAAGCTCGAATAAAGAAAAAGGAAAGAAAAAGCAAGGTGAAGAGATACGTACTACATAGTCTAAGCCGTCTTTGATCCTTATAAGGTATCTAGGAGCTGTAGAAAGAGACAATCAAGGGAATATTGGCAACAAAATTCCAGGTTTACGACTACCATATACAGTGACTACAGCAGTACTTCCAAAAGCTATGTGGGAAGGCTCAATGAAACCCATGTCGGTCGTTTGACATGTAATTCTAGGTCTGTTGTTGTAGACCAAGTTAAATGATAGCTCTATTTACAACCTCTCTTTTCCAATCACTGTTAACAACGTATTCACATCATCTACTTCGCCCTCCAACGCGATCGAAGGACCTGGCCGTGTATAAAACGTGCGTTCAAACTCCGGAGGAAAGAACCCCGAATACTCCCAGTCGATGATAGCCTTGATCTTCAAAGTATCAGGATCCACAATGACATTGTTGGCCGAAAGGTCATTGTGACAAAAGACTAAGCTTTGCTCTTGCCGAGGGGACATTCTCCAAAGCCGGCCGTTCGACTTTTTCATAACGCGGTACGGAGGCAATGTGAATCCGCCAGGTCCACCCCAGGTATTTGACTTCAGAGTCTTGAGAGTTGTCAGGTGCTTTTCCAGTTCTTTGGTGACGATCTGTTGCTGATCCTCATTCAGTTCGTTCATCCCAACCCCTTCAACATACTCGGTGACCAGGCAAGCGGCGCCATCGTCCTCAAAACAGGCATAGAGCTTGGGTAGCGGGATATCAGTTGTCTCGGCGAGGTATTTCAGACAAGCACCTTCGTTGAGAACACGCTGTGTGTTCAACATTGGTACGTGGATGTAGCCGTTATGTTGTTGCCATTCTGTCGGGCGAAGGCTGCGTTTGATCCATGTGTTGCCGCATCGATAGTATTTCCTCTCGGGTGTGACGTTGATGCAGTGCTGCTCTTTTTTCGCGTTCAACTCAGCGTTAGTAGGAGGCGCCATCTTTTGATTTGAAATTTTGGATGACGGTGAACTTTGAGAATCTGAAGAGTTGGATGGATCCAAAGCTCAATGCTCGAAAGGCAAGTTGAGCTTATTACCCCGCACCTATGTAGTCCTCCCTCACTGCGTTCCATTATCTTTTTTGATTGGACAGGATACGATAGCGGTGTCACCTCAACACAATGGATCAATTAGAAGCTGCATACGCAGCTCAAAGCGTGCACATAACACAGTGGTTAGTGTTAAATTGACTGTTGACACTGATTACAGTCAGAGCGATGATATAGCGCACTGTTCGCTATGCTTGGGGCAAGAGGTCATATGACCTGAAGTTCACCACACTTCCGAGGGGCAATTTATCAGTTAATTATGGATCAACCAATGTTGTCACGATATTATCAAGCGAGTTGTGCTCCAGGATAGCTTTTCGGCGCTTCTGGGGCAGATTTTCTCTCCCACTGTGCAGCCAGAAAATGTCACCAGTTAGGTTGGATCAAATCTTGAAGCCCTGGGTAAAAAAGTGAATAAATTGTTCCTTGCTGTTTGCAATTACCAGGCGAGAAACGTGAGACTTCTGTCCGGTCATCTGGCTTTTATGAGTTCTTCGGGCCGTTTACACAGTTGATTGAAACATAGCACCAGGTCCTTGATTTCTTCGTACTCCAACTGCCTGACCATTTATGTTCGCCATTTACCTGGCAATGCTCTCTACCAGTCAAATCGTATCGCGACTTGGGGTGTGACCTTCTGCCAGGCTCCGACTATTCCCATCAACCGTCACCTGCTTGGAGGCCTGGCTTTCCGTTTCTTGTAAGAGCCACGATCGGTTTGAGAAATCTTATACTGAAGCCAGGCTGGCTTCTCAGCGTGCCGATCCTCCAGTTCATTGTCCTGAAAGCACTGTGTTAGAGGTACTGCATGGGTTTATTTTGGGGTGATCGGTTCCCACTGGCAGCACCCAGTACAGTGTGCCCTGTCACCCAACACGACAACCACCATGTCAAGACCCTTCCACAGCCTACCAATATAGTAACGCGGCCGAAGAGGGTTGCATTATGCATGTCGAGGCGCCCGATCACCAACACATTGAAGGATTGTTGGTGATAAGAATGAGTTCCATGGCACAGACAACTATAATCTAATAAGTATAAAACTCCATGCTCCATCTTCCAGTATACTTCCCTTTTACGCAAATATCTCAACACATGTAACCAATCTTTGCAACATATCAAAAACTCGCTTCTAGTACCTCTTCGTCTTTTTTCAGCGCAATTTTTGAACACCTTCACCATGCCGTCCGAGGTCGTCAAGTGTGCCAAGTGCGGCGTCGCCATTTCCAGCACGCAGAGTTGCCCTTTTTGTTAGGCTAGCAGACATCGATGAATGGCAAAACTTTTAATGGCAAGGGTATCTCCCTCCAATCCCCGAGTTTTTGTTTGCTTGTTTAACCTTGCATTGTGCTTACAGATGTGTTCAATTGCCGCTCGTCGTTCTCACGCGTTTCCCTGCCGTCTGTATCAAGCTCTCTTTCCCAAGGATTCAATCTTGCCAGGATATATAGGATGTGGAGTCTATGAGTTTCATGCTATACACACTTTTCATTATTTCTGGACAGTCAGAGAGGAGATGGATCAACACACACATTCATTTTGAAGGTACATATCACCAGGCTGGGAGCCGTTGGATATTTTTGTGTTATGTTACTTGACAGAGATATGAAGCAGGCTTGTGGAGGATAGGTGCTACAGGCATGTATAGGTAGTCAATGATGGTCAAGCAAATAATCTGTGTATTGAGGTCTATATAACTGTTTTCATTGCACGTTCAGTTTAGATCTTGGCACCCTCACGACCAGCATACCCATCAATCTGCTCCATAGGGAGAATCTCCAACGGTGCAGCAAAGTTGTCTTCCTTCTTTCTGGCTACGATGAAGGCACGAAAGGCCCTGGCAGCACCTAAGTGCATTGATAATGACGGGAATGGCCTAGAAGGAAAGCATTGACCCAAGATGACTCGCCCCTATCATTCGGGATAGCAGACTGTCGAAATCTACGCTGTACTTACACCCAAAGTCCGGTCTTGATAGTTGCGCATGGTACATCGGCTAGTTTTACATCGTCAACCTGTGACAGCAGACGCACAGCCCGTTGAGAAGCTTCATCGATAACCTTTGCAATCATCCTCTTCTTGCACTGTGGAGCCTGAAGCGTGTGTGTGACCGGAAACTGTCGGACGTTCAATGCTGTGATGCAGTTGCTTTTCTGACAAAGCCCCCAGAGCACCGAGCCTAATCTACATCGATCCCTGTATCAATCGCCTTTCGAAGTTCACGTTTCTCTCCCATCTTATTCTTTTTTCTTCTTCCTTCCTCTAAACCTACTCTCATCCCAGCCTCCATCATCACCACTCCGGTGGCAGTTTCCCTTTATATTTATCCGTCAACCCCGCTCTTTGCCTCTCCTCCTGAGCCCACCTTGCCAACTCTTCCCAACTCTTGCCTAGCCATTTTGAGATACCCTTTGCCCCTTTCTCCGTGCCAGGGCTCGAACTCACTTTTTCTTTCCCTTTGCCTTTCCCTCTCGGCGTCATGGCTCTGGCATTGGGGTCTGCACCAGCTACCAACAAATATTCACCACTCGCGCTGCATTTTCTGTCGTCTTTTTGGCCGCAGAATGTAAAGGGGTGTAGTAGTTGACCCTAGGGCTGTCTTCTTTTTTTTTTTTTTTTTGGGTCCTTCAACATGAGCTCTACATTTGTCACACGGCACCCCATGACTGAATCACTCACAGTGTGCCGGGACAACAAACAGGATCACAAACAGGCCAAGAAGCCTCAGGAGCCTACCAATATAGTAGATCTCCCATGGGCGGTCAACTCCTGCGTTTCCAGGTGTCCGAAGCACTGCTTCTTGAAGGATGGTTGGTCAGGAACGTCGGCGACATGGGATGGATCTGCATGTCGGTAGCAGTAGGACCTCTGAGTCAGAAAACCTGTATTCTTAGCAATCATGACCGAGCACAAAGGGAGGCCTCCGGTCGAGTAAAGACCCACGAAACAGTAAAAGCCATGGAGGGCTTCTACGGATATAAGTAGGCTTTGATCTTCCAGTTCAGATTATAGGAAGGCAAGGACCTTTGAGGCCATAACAGATTATTACACTGATTTGAATACAAGCCCTATTCCAAGCCCTTACTTCAAGCCCTTGTCACAACATTCTATGAGCGCCTTTACCATAATCGGTGAACAGTTCCCACTTTCAAAGGCCTTCAAAAGATCGGACAAGTTTGATTGTTTGAGGCGGCTGCGAGAGGTGCTCTTTTTGGCAAAAGCTTCCTGTCTTGCCTCTTGATTGGGATCTAGATCAGCGCTGCCGTGAAATCAATCAATCAACTTTGGACCTCGGATTTGATTTGATTGAAATGTTTGGCTGGCATATCTGATTTAATTGGTTTGATTGGACTGATCTGACCAAACCTGATTACTCCAGTACCCAATGAAGCTATTCCCTACACTACGCCTCCCTCACCCTGACTCCTCCGAGCTCGATGCAACCATTCCGCGTCCAATTCTTCATCAATTGAAGCATCTAAATCATGGACTCCTTCAGTGAATGCCGTTGTGGTGTTATCGTTAGCTTCGCCGTGCTGAATGCCCTCTCACAGTCGTCTGCCATTGCAGGTATAGCTAGAATGTCTAATGCAAACCTATTGAGCCGTGGAAACAAGCCCTTATGATCAATCCACCATTGAATAGGGTCAGAAATTTCTTGAGACTCAAGTCTGTAGTACCTATCAAGCTCACTGCCCACTCGAGTAGGCCGCGGATGTTTGCTCTTGATCCATTGAGTAAATCTACTTGGATCCTTCTGCTCAACAGGCGTTATCGGCGACAGCGAAGGTGTAGGAGACTCTTCGAGGATATCTTCATTCTCAAGGGCAGGATACCATTTCTCAAGGAATTCCTTCAGTTGTCGCTTAGCATCCCTCAGCCAAGTCAGTTGCAATGTTGAAGTCCAATTAGCCTCAAGGAAGGTTATGCCGAGGCCAGGGTACAAAATAATAAATGCTGCGTAAAGAGGAGACTCTCCAAGTGAGGTATAATACTCGGTGAGCTTCACCCAGGCATTATTAATGCAGGCCCTTATATATGTTCTCTCGTCTACTGCTAGGTCTGAGATATGGCTAACTGACCGCGCCGTGTAAGCCGAACGAGCATAATCAGGCAGGGCGCCAAGAAAGGAGAATGCCGAAGGGGGCTGTCCGCTTGCTGAAGGGCTTGACGGAGTGGAAGATGACATTGAAGAAAGTCAGGAATAGAGATTTCGCGGTATTTGGGCAGAATCTGTGAATAGGCTTCACTTAGCACGGGTGTCACGGCAGTTGCACCGCGACCATCGTCGATCCACTGCTCGGGCTTGACACGCGTCGAGCACGGGCTAACGCGACCAAAAAAAAAACCATTGCGCTGCCGCGAGATCTATTTTCCACACCACTTTCCACCAATCAAGCCCGGGGATCCATGTGCCAGGCCCGGCTATCCATGTCCCAGATCCGGATTAAGCTGTTAATACGGGGGACCTGGAGAGGCCGGGAACCGGAATATCATTTTTCCGACATCTGAAGGTATTCAGATAGTTGCAAATATCTTTTTTTAATATTTGTTTTGATTGATTTGAAGCCTGCTTGGAATTGAACTGAATTGAATTGAGTTGGTTGAAATATCGTGCATGATAAGCGAGTTGACCGGATAAGCGAGTTGACAACTTTGCACCACCCTGCTCTAAATATCCTCAGTTACAACACGACTACACTACGAAACTACAATAACTGAATCAGAAACAGATGAATCAGATGATTCTGCAGCCTCTTTGCAGGTACGTGCATTATGACTAGGCTTGCCGCATACACCACAGCACCGAATCTTCGCAAGAGAGCCCCCTGCACCACCACCACTTTGTAGATTTTCCTGCATTATCTGCTCACCCACAGCCTTCTGATCCAGTAGATCCTGTGCCCCTTGTACTGTAAGTAATCCTCCGAGCCGCACACGTGTTTTTTCGCTCCCCGTCTCTTACTAAGCCCCTCATTGGCCTTGCGTAGCGAAGAGTTCTTTGCATGGAGAAGAGCTACCTCGTACATTATTGCCATTGCTCCCTTGGTAAATTGGTCCGTAGCAGTTAGTATCGAGGTCGGAGAGCTGCCTTGGTGTTTGGAAATTCGAGTTTTAATGAGCTCTGACTGCGAGGTTGTTTCTCGAGGGTTGTGTGGTGTTTGGGAGACCCAAGGTAGTGCCGTATCTGGTGTTGAGACTGGGGGTGTAGGAGTCCGAATGCGCACATCCAGCTTAGATATCATTCTCTTTGGGTCGTACGGTACAAGACCAGCTCCTGCAAAAGCTCCCTGAATATTTTTTTTTCGTAATTGAAGCAAAAAAGGCTTCTCTAAACGCACAAAGAATCTCCAACTTGCTGATGTGTGTGATATTCATCCGCATCAACTACTCAATCTGGCGGCTATACGCCTTTTTCAACGGCAAAAAACAACCAACATCCAATGACTGAAGTAGGTGCAAGGAATGTGGAGGCATACAGAGTGTAATAATGTTGTGCTCCTGGCAGAAGGTCTCGAATTCTTCCGAGTGGTGGCTATCGTGGCCATCAAGGATCAACAGCCGATATTTGCCCTTTGTACGAGATGCTGTGTGAAAATCGAAGTGACGAATTCAATCCATACCTTTTATCCTTGGTAGTCCAGCCATTATCAGTTGTTGCAATACGCCAATCAGCCGGAAGATTGCATTCTTGATACCAGTTGGCAAGGTGATATTGCCCGGCCAAGATGAAGAATGGTGGGATGGCCCTACCCAAAGCATTCAGTCCCTGAATAACTGTAGCCCACTCACGATTACCAGGCTGGACCTGTTTGGCCTTGCCACGACCATCAGAAGTCGTGACTACCATAATGGCGATAATTCCCATCATAAACCCAGTCTCGTCGAAGTTATACAAATCGTCATCCAGAATACCGTATTTGAGCTTGATATTGTGCACGAGGGCAAACCACTCGCGAATAATCGTTGAATCTTCGCACTTGGCCCTGTGATAGTCATATTTACGCGTAAAACGCGTCCGAAGTTTTGGTTGACGTTTGATGAAGCTGTGAGCCCAGCGGATACCGACAGGAGGCGCGTCGCGTTCGCGGAGTAATTGGTTGGCCATATCTTCCACATAACAAAGCCGAGGGTGGAATGCACATCCACATAGATCAATTATATACTGAACAATCGTTTTCTCTTCCAGATCCGTAAGGTTGCGTGAATTGGCTGGCATATCGGATCGTGAAGGTATGCCGGAATGACGGCGATGAAGGGTCGTATAAGGCACAAAATAAATCTTGGCTGCAGCTCGGAGGCTTAGTTTCGGGTCATTTTTAAGAGCTTCAAGAGCAAGAAGCAGTTTGGCTTCAATTAAAGGAGAAGACATATTGTGTGGTATGAGAAAAGAAGGTTGCAGGTAGAAAGTCCTGTTCCGTGAGGAAACTGATCCGCTTGCTTAGATGATCCGCTCGCTTATCACGCACGTTAACGCTTATGTTCTTTTTTATAATGTAAAATTAAGTGATAATAATATTGCTATTTACTTAATATCATACCCGCCAGCTAACAAAATCTATGTCTCGCGGCTCTGGAGTAAGTTCTAAACAACCATAAAATTCACGCTTTTCATATAAATAAATAACAGCCACAACATCAATCTTTGGCAATGGCTTTAATCCCTGTTTTCCCGCTCTTAAATGCTCTTTATTTTCCACCTCCCACAACTTCTTCAATGGCTCCAATACCTCCGTAACAATCTTTGATCTTAAGTTCACATCTAATGCGTGATTTATAAGATGTCGCACATCTCCATAGTGTGAAATGATATTCTTCAATTGATCCCAAGCTGTACGGTCATAAAAGCTGATGAATTGAGGTTTATCAGACTGGAGCCACTTCTTGGATTCTCCCGTCAAAGGAAGAGGATTGCTGACAGTCGGTGCTGGCAAGCCATATCGAATAGTGTAAGGGTGTCTAAATTTGATTTGATAGTCTTTTGCCACAAGAATGAGATCTAAAAAACGTGAACTGAGGTGCGGAATATCAAAGACCCTCCAATTTCTCATTAACGAGTTGTCTCTTGAGACTTTATTTTCCGGAAACTCAATGATCAGATAGTTGTCTAAAGGCAGTATAGGAAGCAATGGCTCAGTTCCCTCTGCATCGACAATGCTTATAACAACTGCAACCAGTGTTTCCCGTCGTTGCAACCATGGTTTTTCATCCCTTTCGCAAACTCTCTTTACAACGTCCCTCGACTCAAGGCAAATACCTGCGATTGGAGAAGGCCGGTATTCGACAAATATAGCGTCATATCCTCGTCCAAGACACTTTGAATCGGCTGAAGACTTGTTGGTCGGTAGTTGACGACTGATTCGAGATGTACGAAGAGGTTGTTGGTCTGGTGTTTTAATCTGGCCGATGTAAAAGGCTTCTTCCCATATCGCATCACGCAGTTCTTTGGGAAGCTTTTCAATCGGAAAATCTTTCAAGGAACTGTTATGTCGTTCTCTGGCTTGTTGATCGGGACGACTTGAGCGAGTGTTCATCATTGCGAGTATTTCTGTGTCTGCAATGCAAGCAGTGGTCAATGATGTCTTTGTGTTTAAATTGGGTGTTTGGGTCGTGGACTGTCTGGTGAACCGAGTTTTGGAATTCTTGAAAGAATTGTTAGAAATGACGGGCCCGTGAAAAAGAATAAAGCACCCATTTTAAAAGATGATTTTCCAACATTGGTATTCCAACTAGGTACACTTGATCCTGGCGGCCTCCAACGCTAAGCAATAAACATCTCTACACACGGTGTACCTGGATGTCACACGGTTCCCGCTGACAGCATTCAACACAGTGTACTCGGCCACTCCACACAACAACCACCATGCTAAAGACCCTCCACATCCTACCAGTATAGTAGGGCGGCCGAAAGAGGGTTATGCTACGTAATAGGAGGCGCCCGATGACCAGTATACTGAAGGATGGTTGGCCAAGAAGATCGCCGTCGCGGGAAAGATCTGCAGGATGGCTGCAGAAGTCATTGAGCCATGATGATGTTCTCTTTGTAATCACTGTGCATGGGATCGACCCGAACGTCGCGTAATGGGTCAAACTCTTATCCATTAAAACTATATCAAATGGGGGCTAAATAACGACTTCCAGACCCCAACCTCTTTCTGAGATCTGGGAGACTAGAAGGGTCAAACTGGCGCCAGCGATGGTAACATGTGCCGTACATATCTTGTTGGCCTTCACTCACTGGGATCGTTCGAAAACCTGTTTCCATCAGACCTATCAGGCGGTATATCCCAAGGGGCAAGATAAAGTGTCAGTTAGATCATGTGAAAACCCCAGCCATTGTCACTGGAAACACTTTGGTAAATGATATGCCAGCCAATGTCGTCAGTATCATAGGAATATCCGCTCATGAGCTTATTTATATATATATATATATATATATATATATTTATCATGGCGAGGGTCATGCAATGGCACAAGGCACAAAGGACATTTACTCAAAGACCAAGAATACTGAATTGAAGAAGGAAGTAAGGAAGCCAATGGCTTGCAGCCGGAAGAAGGCTTCCCAGACGGCAGCAATAGCGAGGGAATAGGCTTGGTGACACACCTGGATGCGCAGGTCACCAGGGATATAAGCGAGGGATAGGTGGTCGGGTATGAAGGGGGAGTCGACCGAGGAATGCTTATTGTGGTCCGAGGTAAAACGAGGGAGATTATCGGTATAGTCTATATGATCGTAAACGGAGGAGCCATTATGATGGGAGGAGGTCTCGTTTTCGAAATAATCGCTGGGATTTAAGACGCCGTCCGAGGAGCTGTCGAGGGTTGGGACCCTATCGAAACACTCATAGACACTCGGGTTCCGGTTAGAGTCGGTGGTGCTTCTGCCTTGGTCTCACGAGGAGAGTGATAACACAGTTGAAGCAAAAAGAGAAAAAATAGAGGAAAGAATGGTACCTAGGTATGTAAGAGTCAAATCCGGGTCAAGAAAGAGGGAGAACTGGCACGATTGATTCACCTTGATGCCTAATAAATATCCCCATCAAATGCATCCATCCGCTCCATCCCCGCTTTCGTTTTAGTATCGTTTGTAGAGTTTGTAGATGCCCTGCAACCATGTGATCGTACACTTCATTTTATCGAATATTTTGACTCGTCTTTTTCAGTAACTTGTATATGTCATATACTTACGCTTGCATTTTCCACAAAAATTCTGCAAATCTACAACACCCTCTCTTTGAACGTTTGTTAGCATGATATTTTATGATAGAGTTCTTTGGAATCTGGGAGAACGAAACCGAAAGACACTGCCGGTCGGCATATCATCCATCTCTTCCCTGACGAGTCATTGGCGTCCTTGGTGTTTGAACCGGTGAATGATAATGATCAATACCCGACCTTAAATGTTTGTTAGCCCGATGTATGAGTGAATACGCCGTTTTGGAAATTTAAATGACCTGGTTATTTTCGAACGGGCATGATTAATAGAGAAAAGGCATTTTGTATTTTAACCAAGGATATTCGACTCAGTACAACCAACCTTTGCAAGATCTGTGACACAACACGACCTGTTTCTCACCACCTCGGCATATATGCTTCTGATACGGATCACAAGCACTTTGCATTATCAAAGGCACTTTCACACGCCACCAATACACATGGAGCTTGCATGTCCCGTTATATACCTGCATGGAATGTGTTCCGACGTATACCCTTTGGGACCACCGTTTTGTGTCTCCTCAAAGTAATGTAGATAATTACACCATCTGTTCTGTGTAAACTTGAACCCACTTTCAGTTTCAGCTTCAAGCGCAACTTGATGAAAGAAAAAAGAGACAAAATCAACAATGGCCAACACCACCGGTTTTGACCGAGACAACAGTTTTCTCATCAAAGCTACACGATACGTCTTGATTGCCGCCGTATTTTCATACCTGGTCTCATGGACAACATAGCTGTACACCTCGTGGCAGGCTTCACGTGTCCTCGCAGAGATCAAACGAGCCAGCCCGAAAGACCTAAAGCGTGCACCACCTCTCCCTTACTCCATCCCTTTCTCGGTCATCTCGTCCAATTCCCCATGAACCGTCACCATTCTTGATGAAAGCAAGCAAACACTTTGGAATACCCAAAATCCCTCTTCGTCTCAACTTTACCGGCCAATCCATGGGACCATGACCATCATGAGCGGCCATGATGTCGTGGCATCTTTCCTCGCAGACAAGGACAGAGAATTGACTATAGGCCCCAAGTCGAGACGCATGCTAGACTTTGTCCTCGGATGTCCCTGACAACCCCTCGAGGAATTTGAACGCCAAGACGAAGCTGAAGATAGACAAATGCACGACTCATGGCATGCTCTACTCGCCGGACGGAATCTGGACATCCTCGTCGATAAATACCAATCCAGCATTGCAAGAGCTGTTCTTGAATCCAGAAACAAAATCCGCAACGATAACGCTGGACCGAAATCCCAGATCTCGTTTCCTTCGACCGGGACGTAGTAATGGACAGAGCCAGCGAAGCAGTGTTTGGTCCGCACATGGTCATACTCAACCCAACAATTAGCAAGGACATGACAGAGTTTGTGACAAGAGCATGTATAATGGGCTTGGAATAGGCTTGTATTCAAATCAATATAATAAACTGTAATGGCCTCAAGGTCCTTGTCCTTCCAACATTCTAACTAGGAAAACCAAGGCCCTATTTATACTCGTACGGGAACCGTGTGACAGAGTTCAACGCCCACGTCGGTTCTCTGTTCAATGGAACTCCCCGGTGTTATTGACTGCTGCTGTTTTTTTTGAGATTTTTTGAGACTGAGATGATGTTGTATGGAGAGGAAGTTCCGGAACATGACTATAAGTTGTTTGGGACTGGGACTTTGTTTCCTAGGGTAAGGTTAAGTGTCGGGTTCGGAGGAGGGTAAGGGGATAGAAATTTCTCCCCCCTTACCCTGTTGAGATTTTGGTTTGGAGGAAAATTTACCCTGGTCCCTGGATGAGACTGTGACTGTGCTGTATAATTATCTGATGGAAGTCCACTTCCTCTCTAGGTATTTACTTGGATGAGTGCGTTCTTCACCTTGCCCGAGAATCAAATCATGAATCAGTATCCATGCTTTCTTTCTGGGATACCTAAGAAACAACCCGACCCCCAAGACTTCTCCCTTTTCCATTTCCTCCTCCGTTTCATCCGACATACACCAACTACCATTCTACACAACGTTTAGGTATATTTGTAAATATTGAAAAATGAAAACCACATAACATGCTTCCCCCAAGCCCCTTTGGTGCTTACCAATTGCGTATCACAAAACTCAGATTTCCGTCTTGTTAGCCCGAACCTGTGATACCGAAAAGCGGTGTACCTTCATTACGACAACGTTACGGCTAAAAAATTGGAAGAGAGTTTCCCAAGAAGGGTCCGAACCAACTAATCTTCAAGAATGACTCCCGAGACATTGAATGCCGCAATTACCCCCCGAGACACCCCGTGAGACAAATCCAATCGGAAAACTGCATAATCGAAGACAACCTAGGCGCATGCGTATTCGCTAACCCGTACTCGTACTACATGTCTTGGACTAAAAGTCTAAAATAGAGACTTTAGGTAGAAGAGTTCCGCAAGTAAATACCAAGATTCAATATTTGTGGTGATCCGGACAGCGGAGGGTTTTCTTGTCAAACAATCCGGTGCAAGAGCCGCTATCCGGGGGTCGTTGTAATCTCTAACTCCAGCTTTCTATCCGTAGGCCGGGAAGATAACAATACGAAAAAGGGGCAAATACGCCGAGGCGGTGCTGAAAATAGTTGAGGTCGTAATTCAAGAGATAAAATTGAGTGATAAAACCCGCATCCGTCCTCCACAAACACACCCTTTCCTTCACCAGTTTTCCCACCTACACCCAAAATGGCCTCTCCCAAAGACCGTAACGAAATAATCGATATCCCCTCTCTCCGCCATCAAGCTTCTCAATCACTCTCTCAAGCACTCTCCCTCTCCTTTCGACTCCAAAAACCAGACGGCCATTGGGCAGCCCCCGTATCCGCAAACCCAACAGTAACAGCCCAATACATTTTTCTCAAAACCCATTATCCCGAACTCAACAATAATCACTCGCAAATTCAAGACCCTGAACGGTCTTTCCTCCTCAATTTTTTTCTATCAACACAATCACCCACTGATGGAGGCTGGGGAATCGCTCCTCCTTCACAAATTTCTTCTGATTTATCAACCACTATTGAAGTCTATCTTGCTCTTCGCATCCTTGGTCTCGACCCTCATAAACACCCGGCTTTGATTTCCGCCAGAAAATTCATTCTATCTCAAGGCGGTCTATCCAAATCCCGTTTCGTCACTTGTTTTTTTCTCGCAGCATTCGGAATCATCCCCTGGTCTTCAATCCCTCAAATCCCACCAGAAATAATCCTCTTTCCAAATTGGTTCACTTTTAATATTTATATTATTTCCTCTTGGGCCCGATCAACTCTTGTTCCATTGGTTATAATTCGACATCATGAACCTGTCTACGCCTTACCTGGACAAACGAAACCAGAGGCGAATAATCCGTACCTAGACGAATTATGGGTTGACAAAGCGAATAAATCAGTTTCTTTCAATAAAGCTCTCCGTCAAATACTATTTACCTCTCAACCGGACTTTCTAGAGACATTTTTTGTCCTCGCAGATCAATTTCTTTCTTTCATCACCCCACGAATCAAAAAAACTCGACTCAGGAACTTTTCAATCAAAAAATGCATGGAATGGACCCTCTCTCACCAAGAATCCTCAGGCGACTGGGGAGGTATATTTCCTCCTATGCAAAACGGGGTATGGGCTTTATTCCTCCAAGGATACTCAACTTCTGATCGACGGATAAAAAAGGGGATGGAAGCGATAAATCGGTTTGCGGTTGTTGATCACGACAGGAAAACAAAATGGTTTCAATCGACTGTTTCGCCTTGTTGGGATACCGCGCTCATGATAAAATCGATTTGTGAGGCAGGGTATAAGTCTGATGAGAGATTGAATAGTGCGGTTGAATGGTTGAAAAGCTTGCAGTTGAGGGATGTTGATCATGGAGATTGGAAAATCTACAGTAATACAACAATAGGAGGTGGTTGGAGCTTTCAGAGATACAATACTCATTATCCGGATGTAGACGACACAGCGGTCGTCTTGATGGCTCTGGTGTTTCATAATCAGGGGATTGTCAATGATGACAGTATAAAACATGGGGTGGAATGGATTTTAGGGATGCAAAACCGTGATGGAGGTTGGGGAGCATTTGATATAGGAAACAATGCGTTTTGGTTGCATAAAATACCTTTTTGTGATATGGATAATTTGGTTGATCCTAGTACTGCCGATGTTACTGGGAGGGTGGTGGAGTGTTTTGGGGTTTTGATGAAAAATGGCCTGGAAGGGGAGGTGGTTTTAAGAGTGAAGAAAAGTGTCGAAAGGGCTTTGGAATTTTTACGGGCGGATCAAAAACAAAATGGAAATTGGTGGGGAAGATGGGGTGTTAATTACGGGTATGGAACTGGGATAGTATTGAGGGGACTGTATTTCTTTTGCGAGAGAAGAAAAGAAGTGATTGACATGGCTAGCAAGGGAGTTCAATGGTTTCAGGAAAACCAAAATGAGGATGGTGGTTGGGGAGAGGGATTGGAAACTTATGAAGAAGGAAAAGAAGGGATAAAAGGAAAAAGTACGGCGGCTAATACTGCTTGGGCTGTTGAATCGTTGATGAGGTTTAGACCTGGGGATTGTCAGGCGGTTTTGAGGGGGATTAAATGGTTGGTGGAGAATCAGAGTCCTGAGGGAGAAGAAGAGGAAAGACAATATGCTTCGTGGCCATCAGAGGTTTATGTTGGTGTTGGGTTCCCAAATAAATTTTATTTGGGATATCCGTTTTATCATCATTATTTTTGTATTTCGGCTTTGGGGAGGTATATTGATGGTGCTGGGGAGGAACTAAATGGGGAGAGGTGGGTGGATTTGGAAGTCAATGGACAAAGCGTGCTGATGGTTGTGGTGGGAGACCGGGATTACGTCGAGTTATTTTTGGGTGTTGCGCGAAAGTTGGTGAAAAGAGGCCATCGGGTCAGGTTTGCAACGACTCTTACATATCGCAAAATTGTGGAGGGAAATGGCTGCGAGTGGGAACCAGTTGGAAGAATCAACTACACCAACGAAATCAAGAAGCCAGATATTATCGTGTCGTCGTTCAACTGCACGCCACAAACTTCTGAGACGCCCGTTATTTTAATCTCGACCGACTCGAAAGCGCAGTTATTCTGGAAATGGTTTTGGAATCATCTCGTGACGCTTTTCCTGTTCCTACTGTAAGTGCCCCCCAATCATAAATGACGAAATGAAACGGAAGCTAATGGATAAATTTCACAGAGAATTGTTCATCACACAAGAATTCATCACCAGCTTTCGTATCAATAGATATTCCCATTCTATGATCATGACTGACCAGTCTGGGGAGGATAACTTTGAACAACTCAATCTTATTCGTCGTATATCCAGATGGGAAGCGAATGTTGGAGATGTGGTTGTGGATTTGGTTGAACAAACAGGCAAGTTATAGTATCTGTATTTAAAAGAAAAAGAATAAGATAGTTTCCCAAAAGGAAAAGCTCTTGCCCAATATGGTAAGACTCCGTGAATATTCCAAAATTCAACGGGCCATGTGACAGGGAAACTGCATCCTTTGGCCCCCAACAGCTTGAACTCTTCTGATTAGACCATGGTTGCCCACCAAGCTGCGCAGAGTTCAAATAACCAACCATCCATTTCTTCTTCTTCAACAACAATCCCTGATACAAGCCCGAACCAGTCCAGCCGCTCCAGTTGTTATCATGTCGAATCAAACTGACGATTCTGATGAATGGGATCCCGACCAATGGGTTCAAGATGATTACGACACCATATTTAACCATGCTGATGACGACGTCGGCGCGCAGTTTGAGCTCTCCACGAGCGGTCGTTGGTCGTACAAACCACTAACGCATCCCCGCGAGTTCCGATTTTTGATACTTCAACAGGGACAAATTGATGACCCAATCTATTGCAATCTTGTTCACAAAAACTTTAGCGCCCTCGCACTGGTCGAATACGAAGCCATATCCTACACTGGGCCGACGAGACTGGAGATCAACACATCCAAGACCATTTACCTTGGCGGCTTTCCATTCTCCGTCACCTACAATTGCGAGGTCGTATTGAAGCGAGTGCGCACCCGGGGGAGACTCAGGATCTGGATTGATGCAGTTTGTATTAATCAGGACGACATAAACGAAAGGAGTTACCAAGTCAACCTTATGCCCAACATTTACTCACTGGCCGAAAAAGTTTTTGTATATCCAGGCGAGCTCTCGGATGAAGAGACAAAAACATTGGAGCCTTTGGAGCCATACGAAGTCAGGGAAACCGCTCGGCTTAGACGCCCTTTCGTTTCGATTGAGGACCCCAATTCGTTACGACAGAAAGTTTTGGCTGCAGTAAACGAAACGACATCGCCCCGTTTCTCTTTAAACGACGATATTTTTCACGTGTTTTGATACTGCAAGAAGTGTCTTTGGCGAAAGAAGCTGTCGTCATTTGCGACCGTTACGAGATATTCTTGGATTTCTTTCGCGCCTGCGTCGGCGCCCATGGGTCACTGGGGCCAACTGTTTTGACAATTGAGCCACGAAAGTTTCGCCAGGAATCAGATCTCCTTGATCTGCTCGATTATGCGAGTCCCAGGGACGCAACCGATCCGCGAGACAAGGTCTTTGGAGTATTCGGCATGATACCCTTGGCGAGACAGACCTTTGGCTTGATCGCCAACTACAATGCCACCACTGAAGCTACATATACCGATATCGCGCTCAGGATCGCTGATATCCTTAACCACAAGAACATGATGGGCATTTCTTCCACCTCATTCTGCGGTCAATGGGTCATCGCAACCACACAGATCTCCCGGCTAGGGTCCCAGATTGGTCAGCGCCCATGGGTTTCAATGCTGGTCTGGCAATCAAGGACGACCCCATTTCCAGCCTCCTCCTTGAGGCTCTACAAGGTCATCATGAATATCCTGAGCTGCTGAATCTTGTCGTTGACAGAAACAAAAAGGAGATTAGTTTCAATGGCGCGCGGGTAGCTCCTCTCAAAAAGCTGATCTATTTCGTATGCATCGTCAGTGTATACCTTCCTGGCCGAGACCCCTTACGAACCCACGATGGGTTTAAGATCCAACATCCTTCTGCCACTTTAAAGGAAGGCTGTCTATTGACCTGTTACACCCTCCTTTATCCGGACTCAATTGTTTTACCGACAAACAACCGCCTTTTTCTTCTTTCATCAAGTTACGATGAGTTTGTATATGAAGGGTTTTGTCTTGTTGACGGTAAAGAAATGGTGAGGCGTCTCGGCGGATACGGTCTGCCTCAAAACACACACATAAATCAGCGAGGACATCGAGTTCTTGATGCCATGAGAATTGCTTTCAAGTCTACCCCTGCTGGTTCCATGGACGAAGAAGGCCCAAAGACCTGGAAATGGGCGGCACGGGATCCAAGCACGGAGCTAGCTATCTCTTCAATGCTGGACATTATGTTCGAGCGGTTAAACACAATTGTCGACCGACGGATCAACGTGTATCTTGATGCAAGCGAGTCCGAGCGTGTTGTTGTTGAAGACACTGAGATAGAGCGAGAAATGTTTTGGTGCGTGAAGGAACACAAAGAAGGGGCCGGTACCGAGGAAGTGCTTCGTCTAAGCGATGAGTTTGTAGCATCGTGGATACACAAAGAAGGGGAACAGGCAACGCAGCTGCATACGGTACTTTGCGAAAACTCGAGCCAAGGGGAGTTGACCTGGCAGTTTGTCGAAGACGGTCTACTAAAGAATCAAGGTTTAAAAAGGGTTAATTGTCAAAGCAGTCATTTCTTTTTCAACCAAGACGGTGGTATGCTGGATCTGTGGCGTTATGGTCGAACAGCTCGGTGCAAAAGACTTAGACTTCGACCAACAGGGTGGAGAGGAAAGGTTTTTCCCGCCGGCCTCGCTGCGGTTGCTTGGCTTGCAGTGTTACAACCTGCACCAGGGGTGGATACAGACTGCAAGGCAGTACGCCAAAGGGTAGCTTGACAGGATAATCGAAGGTTGTGGCAAGCGTCT